>JAKSZT010054332.1:1372582-1416544 GCA_026826555.1 Tolypeutes matacus
TAAAATTCACATGTCAGGGTATTCACATCAGTGTGAGTTTCCATTCTTCCTATAACGATATTTACTTTTAACCTGGGATTTAAAGTTGACAAAGAGAATGGAAACTCACACTGATGTGAATACCCTGACATGTGAATTTTAAAAGAACTCAAAATTTTTTAGAGGTGTGGGAGTGGGCAACATGGGAATCCCAGTGGGTTCTGTGTAATATTTTGGGTAATCTAAGCACCTCTTAAAATATATGTATATATATATATATATATATATATAAATAACATTTTTGTAAGCAAATACACATATATGCATATATATTTATATATCATTTTGCAAATGTTTTTATGTATTGTGAGAATTTTGATTTTTACCCACAATAAAAATAAATAAAAAAAAAAAAAAAAAAAAAAAAAAGTTGACAAAGACCTTAATGAATAGGCAGGACAAAGAAACCTGTCTGTCCATGGCTCATTAGCTCTTGAAGTTAACATTTCTCATGGAGACAAGAATCAGCAAAAGGCCAGAGCTCCAGGCAAACTGGAAAATATTCCTACAGCCCACAGAGCTACCTACCAGTTAACCGTTTGTTCCATCATTTATCAGCATCAATTTTTATTGGGTGCTCAACTATATTCTAGGGACATGTGACCTCATTTAATCCTCACAACTACCTATAAGGATGTATTATCAAGTTTTATCTAATCTAAGACCACATTAACTGTATGCACAAAGCAAGCAAGCCATTGCCAATGATAACTGTAATACTCTATTGATTATAAGATGCTTTTTTCCCCAGAAATATTAAGATGGGGCAAATTGTACTGTCTTAGAATTGATAAAATGTGAATATTATCTCACTATCCAGGTAAAGAAACTGAGGTACAAGGAGAGAGGAAGCAATTTGCCCAAGATCACACAGGTGGCAAGTGGAAGCCCTGGAATACAACCTCAGCTAAGTCTAGTCACCTTTACACAGTAGTAAACTCAGATTTCCAGAAGGTCATATGGAATACTCCTCAAAACAAACAAACAGACAAACAACAAAACCACCTCCAGGCAGAAAGGCAGGACACTGGGTGCTAACTCAGCTGCACCACAAGCACCCCAGCTCATTAACTACAGCAATTTTCTGAACAGCTCCGATTCTGCCCTTTCATTGCCCAAAGAGGGCACTATGCGAGACCACCTCTAGTCAATTGTCATTTCTGTCCTGTAAAAAAAGCACATTTTGGAACCAGAAAGTCCTACATTAAAATTCCTGCTCCACCATCTAACCAGCTTGTCACTCTGGGCAAGTTCTGCAACTGCTCAGAACCTGGTTTTCTTCTTCTCTAAAATGGGGTTACCACCTTAGAGGGATGCTCAAGGACAAGAGAGGACTAAAGAGCAGGAAGTTGGGGAGCAGATGTAGCTCAAGTGCTTGAGCACCTGCTTCCCATGTACGAGGTCCTGGATTGGATCCCTGGTACTTCTTAAAAACAAACAAACAAGTGAAAAAACCAGCTTTCACCAGAGAGCTGATGTAGCTCAGTGGTTGAGTGCCCACTTCCCATGTACTAGGTCATGGGTTCAATCCCTAGTACCCCCCCCAAAAAAAAAAAACAAAAAACTAAAAGACAGAAAGTAGGAGCTGGCAGAATTGAAACTTAATAAATGTTCTCTTTTCTATACTAGCCTTTTACTGCTTTAGACAGAATCAAAGAACAAGGATTCCCTGTGACCTTAACAATTCTCAAGGGGAACCTCAAGAAAGAATAAGGATCAGACACAAGAAAGTAGACCCTGAGGTATACTTGGGCAATGAAAATGAACTGGAAGTGCCTGGAGGACAGGAACAGTGTTTGTTTAAGGAACTTCTGGACTTTTGAACAAATGAATTGACAGGGGAAAGGGGAAAAAAGAAATAACAGGACCTTAAAGCCATTAAGAGACACTAGTCAAGAGATGAGGATGAAGATAGTTTTATACCTGAACCTGAAAGAGTAAACTGGATCTTTGAAGACTGTTTGATACCAAAAGTGATCTATAGCGAGAACTTCCCCATTGCTCCATTTGTTCCTCCATTAAGTAATGGTCTGTGCATTTCCCCCCTTTCTTGCCTCAAGAGCTTCAGAAAGTCCTCAGAAGACAGGAGCTTTTGACTTGGAGGGAAGGGGAATCAAATGGCATGTAGGAACAAACTCACAACCGTCATTTATTTTCTCATCATGTCCTTAATGCCTAGCACAGTTTCTGGCACTTGGCCGACTCTCAAAAAAAAAATTAGTTGAATGAACATTTCTTTTTTGACTTCTTCATGCAGTTTTTTTTTTTCACCAAAACTCCAAAATATAGTATATCTTCATTCTATCTAACAGTCAATCTTTCCTGCTTCTTCTTCAGAGACATTCTAATAACACTTGGTGTATGCAATGTCTCCACACTATGTGGTGTGATGCCATTCTTCTCTCTGCAAAATGCACCTCCAACAAACCAAACCAAACTTCTGAGGTTTTCCTTCTTCATCTGACCCAACTCTTCAGTTCATCATAAGTGGACCCGATTACCACCACCTCAGTCTCAATCAGTCTGTTAATCTCCTTCCTCAGCACAGCACCTTTTCCTCGAAGTAAATATCAAAGCATGTTCAGTTCACCCAGATTCCTCCCACTTCCTCCCCTTCAAGCCTTCATTGACACTCTCAAAGAGGTCCATGTGACAAGAAAGAAACTGTATGGCAAAAATCGGCTTTATCCCCATGACCTCAGGAGACTTACTTGTTTTCCATAAGGTCAGGACAGCTACCAGTTTTTGGAAGAATGTTGTAGAATACTGAAACAGTTAAAGGGTTAGGTAACCGCTAATGGAAATGACTGTTGCACTTTTCCACTACCTTCTATGAGATAAACTGCATTGTTTCACCCAGTTCCAAAACCCACAAACCCATGACCTTTTCCTTATTGATTTCAATATAAAAGTCACTGCATTTCCCTCCAGCTTATATGTAGCTCTCTTATAACCCAGGAGATCGACCACACTCAGACTTTAACCACTTTTATGAAGTTTATTGAGCTAAGCCCGCGGGTGTCTGCAGCACCTCTCATGCAGGAGAGAACTGCAGCACCCAGGTTTTAAAATGGCTTCTTTTTATACGGGGTTGCTGTCACAGTTTGCAAGCAAGCAGGATAAACAGAAGTGGATTTTGGCAGTTAGCTAGCGTTTGCACAGAATGCCCTGATAGCCTGGGGCACAGCTGCAGGGTTGAGATGTCCTTGTGATATTGTTCAAGGGAGGGGAGGTTGTGTGCTTTTCAGATAAGACACTTAGGAGACAGTGGGAAACTTTTTTTTTCTAAGTTACTTTGGTTGCCATGAAGGCCTATGGGTAGGCTAATTTAGGGTTCAACAGCTCCTGAAATGCCTCTTTCAAACTCTCTGATGAGAATCATCAAAACATGCAAAAGTCTCATTCCTGTTTTTGTGCTAGAGCAGTGATGGGCTTGCAAATGTAAACATGGTACAACACCTGCCCTCAAGAAGCCCTTGCTCTTCCTTCAACTCTAAAAAACGTATGTCTTCCCTGTGCGGAGTCTGAAAATCGTAGTGACAAAGTAATTCAAGGCTTTGGAGAAATAGCGAGGGTGGAAACAGACTTTGCCCTTACACTTTATATCCTGTAACCATAAAGTAACCAATACCACAATGAAGGGATAAATTTTCCAAAAATCTTTTTCAAAATGGGAAACTCTCTTGCACCAAATACCATGTCATCCATGCGTTCTGAGCGGTCTGTGGTGCAATTTAAGTCACTTATTCCACTCCTGCTCCCTGCCCCACAGTTCATTTCTGGGTTCACCAGAGGCTAGAGCCTCCACCCTCACACAGGCCCTTCCCGACAGGGCACCTGGTCTTAGGCCTCAGTCCAACACCATTTGTTAACCTTCCAATCCTCTGGATTTCAGCACGCTGCTGCCTCCTCATTTCTAAGGCACACAAACCAACTTCACCATCATCCACGTTTTCCAGGAGTTTGAGAAAAAACAACCCAGGCCGCAGATAACCTCTGAAAGAAGCAGGTAGCAACTTCCAAGCATTTCTCAATGTGGGCTAGCAGGGCAGCAGGAACCCAGGACCCCATTCACAAAATTACAATCTGTTTACTTTAGTTTGTGTGTGGATGGTGCCTCCCTACCCTGGGTTGATCCTCGAGCCCCAGGACTGCAGCTAGGAGGAAGGACAGCGGGTACCTCTGGCCCGGGTCAACCCTGAACCGCCCCAAAAAGCCCCTAAAGGAAGGGCTCCCCAGGGGCCGTCGCAGGGGCACTTCCCTGTGGATTCCGGGGCCTGACAGCGGGATGGGGCGTTTGGGGACTCGACTCCATGCCCCCGCCGCTCCAAGGGCCGCTGGACCCCTCCCGTACCTCGAACCCCGCAGGATCCGACCGCCCCCAGCCCGGGACTTCTCCGCGGGGTGCCTTACAACCCATCGCCCCCGGCCAACGCCGTGAGCGCTCACCCTGGATCCGCTGACTGCCTCATCCTACTGCGCCCGCGCCTGTGCTCCAGCGGAGCCGCTGGTAGGTTCCGGCTCCTGCTCTGGCTCAGGCCGCGGTGCCGCCGCCTGCCGGCCGTCCAGCACCGGATGCCCCACTCCGCTGGTGGACCCGCCCCGCGCCTGCAGCCTCCGGCGGATATTCCGGGTTTTAGTAATTAAAATTTTTTTTTTTAATTTAGAAAAGGAACCTTAAAAAAATAATAACATCCAAAAAAGCCTACAACAAAAAGAATGTCTAAATGTTCCCTGTGAACCAGGTAGACCACTGTCTTGATCAACACGAAATGGAACCAGAGACCTCATGTATGCAAGGTAGGAATTCCTCCACTAAGCTAAATTGTCTCCTTAGGTTTAATCTGTCTTCAGAGAGTCATCTGACCCCTTTCTCCTGGGCATGTTTAGACTTCTAAAGTTTCCTAGAGTCCTGCTGATTAGGTGCCTGTCCCTGCCCCTCTCTAATCTAAGTATCTAATTGCTTTCTCTCTCCCTGGGCTGGGCATGATGGCATGCCTTGGCGGATCCACCTCCCGTCTCCCAGGGGAGTTGGGGTCCCTTCCGAAATTCAAAGGGGGCTCAGGTGGCCAAATTCACCACAAAGCACTCTCCACCCTCTCTCTCCCAAATCCTGAAAAAAACCCTGTATTACAATTGCTTTTCCCTCTCCCTGCCCCCAAAGTGTCCAGTGGCCACTGGCTTCATATTAATGTTGAAATTTCTTCCATTACTTGAATCACAATATGTCTATAACAGAATACCAATAAGTCCACTCTAGTCCATAGCTCTTCCCCCGTTTCAGAGGAGTCTGGGATGGTGATGCCCACTCCACCTCCAAGTGAGAGGGGGCTTATGTCCCATGGATAAGATGGATGGGATTATCCAGCCTGCAGCTGCAGACTCTCTCCATTCCAGGGGATTGCAGTTGTCCATCATCATCTCCCCACCAGGTGTCCTGGGTGAGTCCATTGAGCTATAGAGTAGGAGTTGCAGCTGCACCAAGATTCCAAGGCCAGCTGGCACATGACAGGCCAAAGGTTCCAGTCTCTGGAAATACACCTACAAACGCCAGCAGCACATATAGGTTTGATTATAAGGGACATATTGACCATGTGCAGGGAGGACATGTTTGAGTCCAACTCTGTCACTCTCAGGAGCACAGATTCCAAAGTAGGGCCCACTGATAAGGCACCAAACTCTGGAGCTATCTGCCCTGATATAGGACCTGGGTGTCTCCAGAGCCCTCAGGAGCCCCTCTATTTGGGGTGATATCCACATTGGAAGCCTATGAGGTCCTACTGAGATGTGCATAAGCATTACCTCTGGGATGACCTCCCTACTCACTTTGAAGTCTCTGAGCCAATTGAACTCATTTGTCTTTACCTTTTCCCTTTTTATTTGAGGTCTTTTTCCAGTCATATTGCCAGTAAGCACTTGGTAGTAATACCTCCTTGCCAGAGAGGCTCATCCCAGGGAGTCAGGTCCCACACTGGGAGGAAGGAAATGCATTCATATGCTGAGTTTGGCTTAGAGAGAGGCTGCAATTGAGCAACAAGGAGGCTCTCAGGAGGCAACCCTTAGGCACCCCACAACAATAGACTAAGTTTCAATTTCAAGAGCAAAGACTCATAAGGCTAGTCATCAATAACAAGAGCCCATCAGTGGATCATCCTCCTTTGCCAGACACTGCCCCTGCAGTTGGGGTCTGTTGCTGCTCTCTTGGAGAATGTGGCGGAGCTCTCCAGGTTGGGAATTCAGGATTCTCTCATTTGTTGACTGATTCTCCACCCAATGTGACCATGCCCCGTGAGCATTTGAACAATTTTATATACCTTTTATTTATGTTCAGGTGAACATCCTCCCATGCACTCCCCATCCCTGACACCCCGCACCGACGATCCTCTCCCACCCCAGTTGTAACCCTTCTGTGATCCAAAGCTTCCTTAAAGATGAACCCAGTACAACAGCGATATACAATTAATAGGAAAATGAAATAATAATGATATTTAAATGTAAGAGATAAAATATATGGAAAGTTAAAAAATAAAAATTAAATTAAGGGATTGAGTTATTCAAAAAATGGGAAAATTTTTAAAAAATTAAAAAAAAAAATTGACATTTTGCTTTTTATCACTGTAATATCTGGTGTCCAGTCTGTACCATGGCACCTTCCCCCTCTCACTCGCCAGTGTCTCACTATTTTTCATTTAATGTTCAAAGAAGTTTTAAGTCACAGCAAAGTCACACACAGAATACAAGAGACTCTCATGTACCCAACCTCCTCCCCCTTTCATCACCCCATATTAAAACCTTTTTGTATGTGGATGGTAGCATTGTTATAACTGATATACAGATAGTGAAACATAGCTACTAAGCATTGTCAATGGTTTACAGTATGGTTTACATTTTCGATTGTACACTTTTATAAATTTTGTGATATTTACCATGTCCTGTGTCCATGATTGCAACATAATGAAAAACATTTCCACAGTCTACAAAATACCCCCTCTTTGATCTATTCTGTTCCTCCCTCTTCATCCCCCCAGGGCCCACGATGACCCCCTAGCTTGACTCAGTGTATGACAACTTTCATAGTTACATGCAACAAGAGGTATTGACACACTGGTTTGTCCTCCCTTATTAGGAACCGCCCTTGCTATTAAGAGGCGCCCAACTGTCTACCTCTGAGAGAATCAGTCCTCCCAAAGATGGGAGTCCATCTCCTTCCCATTCATTGTGTGGGCCTCCACCCACTGAGAGAACACATTATGACAGGATGAACACTCACACACTCTCTAGAAGCCTGCCCCAGGTGTGCCCTGTCCTGAATGCCACCCCAACCAACACCTTAACCAGAGACCATTCTCTGTCTTATTGCCATAAAAGCATTCCCACCTCTGTACTTTCAACCTCATACCCACAAATGCCAAGTGTTCACCTGGTCCCCCTCTCTTCTCTCCCCTCCGTATCCTGGGTATCCTAATATACCCTTCCCAATCTACCCACCTGTCAATACTGCACCACCAAACCCAATAATATCACTACCCACCTGTCCTGTCCCTTCAATATACAACTATACGCTATCATTTTATCATAGATTATGTCCGTATGGGTGATGGCTCACAACTTTCTCTTCTATTTCTCTTTCTTGTAAACCTTTCTTTCAGACAATAGTTCTCAGAGACTGATCAATTTTCATAATTCGTATCAGTGAGGTCATGTACTGTTCATCCTTCAATGCCTGGCTTGGTTCACTCAACATAAGGTCTTCAAGATTCATCCATGTTATTCCATGTATTAGCACTTTATTCCTTCTTACAGCTGAGTAATATTCCATTGTATGTATGTACCACATTTTGTTTATCCATTCATCTGTTGATGGGCAACTGGGTTGATTCCAACTTTTGGCAATAGTGAACAATGCTGCTGTGAACATTGGTGTGCATATATCTGTTTGTGTCTTTGCTTTCAATTCTTCTGGGTATATACCCAGCGGTGGAATCGCTGGATCATATGGAAGATCTTGAGTTAGTTTTTTATGGAACCGCCAAACTGTCCTGCACAGTGGCTGGACCATTCCACAATCCCATCAGCAGTGGATGAAGGTTGCCATTCCATCACATCCTCTCCAACATTTAAAGTCTGCTGTTTTTTTAATAGCCGCTATTCTAATGGGTGTAAGATCATATCAATTGTAGTTTTGATTTGCATTTCTCTAATAGCTAGAGATGTTGAGCGTTTTTTCATCTGCTTTTTAGCCATTTGTATTTCTTCCTTGGAGAAGTGTCTTTTCAGGTGACTTGCCCATTTTTTAACTGGGTTGTTTGTCTTTTTATTTTTGAGTTGTAAGATCTCTTTATATATGCAGGATATTAGGCACCTATCAGATATATGTTTGCCAAATATCTTCTCTCATTGGGTAGGCTGCTTTTTTATTTTCTTGATAAAGTCCTTTGAAGTGCAAAAGTTTTTAATTTTGAGGAGATCCCATTTATCTATTTTTTTTTTTTTGCTGCTCAAGCTTTGGGTGTGAAGTTCATGAAACCGTTTCCGATTAAAAGGTCCTATAGATGCTTCCCTACATTATCTTCCAAGGTCTTTATTGTCTTGGCTCTTATATTTAGGTCTTTGATCCATCTTGATCTGATTTTCATATAAGGTATGAGATGGTGTTCCTCTCTCATTCTTTTGGATATGGATATCCAGTTCTCCATGCACCACTTGTTAAAGAGGCCATTCTCTCCCAACTGAGTGGGCTTAGTGGCCTTGTGGAATATCAGATGACTGTATATGCAAGGATATATATCAGAACTCTCAGTTCGGTTCCATTGGTCCATGTGTCTATCCTTGTGCCAATACCATGTGGTTTTGACCACTGTAGCTCCGCAGTATGTTTTATAGTCAGGTAGTGTGATACCTCCAACTTCATTTTTCTTTTTCAATATGTCTTTTGGTGATTGGGGGCCACTTACCCTTCCAAATAAATGTTGTAGTTCACTTTTCCAATTCTTTAAAAAATACAGTGTTGATCTTTATTGGGATTGCATTAAATCTGTAGATTAGTTTGGGTAGGATAGACGTCTTGATGATGTTTTGTCTTCCTATGCATGAACAGGGAATAATCTTCCATTTATTTAACTCTTCTTTGATTTCCTTTAACAGTGTTGTGTAGTTTACTGTATATAAGTCCTTTACATCTTTAGTTAAATTTATTCCTAGGTATTTGATTCTTTTGGTTACTATTGTAAATGGTATTTTTTTAATTTCCTCCTCAGATTGCTCATTATTGGTATACAGAAATGCTACTGATTTTTGAACATTGATATTATAGCCTGCAATGTTACTGAACTCCTTTATAAATTCTAGAAGCTTTGTTGTAGATTTATCAGGGCTTTCTATGTATAGGATCATGTCATCTGCAAATATTGCAGTTTTTATTTCTTCTTTTCCAGTTTGGATGCCTTTTATATCTTTTTCTTGCCTCAGTGCTTGAGCACATACTTCTAAGACAATGTTAAATAAGACTGGTGATAATGGGCATCCTTGTCTTGTTCCTGATCTCAAAAAGAAGGCTTTTAGGATTCACCACTGAGGATGAAGTTAGCTTTGGATTTTTTATGTATACCCTTTATCATGTTCAGAACTCTTCCTTCTATTCCCATCTTTTGCAGTGTTTTTATCAGGAAAGGGTGCTGTATTTTGTCGAATGATTTTTCTGCATCTATGGAGATAATCGTGATTTTTTTCTTTCAAATTGTTTATGTGGTGTATTACATTGATTGATTTTCTTTTGTTGAGCCATCCTTGAATACCCGGGATGAAACCCACTTGGTCATGGTGTAAAATTCTTTTGATATGTTGTTGAATGCGATTAGCAAGTATTTTGTTGAGAATTTTAGCATCTATGTTCGTTTTCTGTTGTTTTTCTTTCATGTCACCTCCTTGACTCTCTGATTGTCTAAGAGTTTGTATAAGTCTCATTTCTTTGTACCCACTAATGTTCTCTGCCCCTTACTCATTTTCAGCTTTATTCCATTGTGGTCAGACAAATTCGTTTGTATAATTTCATTTTTTCTAAACTCCTTGAATGTTGTTCTTTGATTTAACATGTGGTCTATCCTGGAGAATGATCCAAGTGCCCTCAAGAATAATTTATACCCCAGTGCATTTGGGTTTAATGTTCTGTAGATGTCTATTAGGTCTAGATTCTCTAACATATAATGCAAGGTCTCTGTCTCTTTATTGAACCTCTGCTGAGATGTCCTCTCTACTGGTGATAATGGTGTATTAAAATCCCTCACTATAATTGCAGAGTCATCTATTTCTCTACTTAGTTTTTCCAATATTCGCCTCATTTATTTTGAGGTGCCCTGGTTAGGTGCATAAATGTTTATGATTGTTCTTTCTTCTCGATAGATTACCCCTTTTATTAATATATAGTGTCCTTCTTTGTTTTTAACAATAGTTTTGCATTTAAAGTCTATTTTGTCTGATATTAATATAACTACTTATGCCATTTTCTGGCAATTCTTTGCATGAAAAATCCTTTTCCAACCAGTCATTTGCAACCTCCTTGCATCCTTGGGTCTAAGGTGTGTTTCTTTTAGACAGTATCTAGATGGGTCATATTTCCTTATCCATTCTGCCAATCTGTGTCTCTTGATTGGAGAGTTTAACCCACTAACATTCAATGTTATTACTGTCAAGGCATTATTTACAGTAGCCATATTATCTTTAGATTTATATATTAGATGGGTGGGAAAGTAATTGCGGTTTCAGACTATGAATTTTAAATCATTATAACTAGTCTCAAATGCATCTTTTTAAATTAAAATAGGAACCATTACAATCAACACATTTTTGCCAGTGAGAAATAAGTTTATTCCTGTAGCATAAAAATCTGTACTTCGGGATTCAAAAAACTCTTGAAAAGCATTTTCAGCATCCTGCTGGTTATGGAAGCATTTTCCCTGCAAAAAGTTGTCGAGATGCTTGAAGAAGTGGCAGTTGGTTGGAAACAGGTCAGGTGAACATGGAGGATGAGACAAAACTCCGTAACCCAATTTGTTCAACTTTTGAAGCGTTGGTTTTGTGACGTGCAGTACAGCATTGTCATGGAGAAGAATTGGGTCCTTTCTGATGACCGATGCTGGCTGCAGACATTGCAGTTTTTGATGTATCTCGTCAATTTGCTGAGCTTACTATTCAGATGTAATGGTTTCACTGGGATTCAGAAAGCTGTAGTGGATCAGGCCGGCAGCAGAACACCAAACAGTGACCATGACCTTTTTTGGTGCAAGTTTGTCTTTGGGAACTGCTTTGGAACTTCTTCTCAGTGAAACCACTGAACTGGTTGTCTCTGGTTGTCATGTAAAATAAACTTTTCATCACATATCACAAACTGATTGAGAAATGGTTCATTGTTGTGTAGAATAAGAGAAGATGATATATAAAATTGAGGATTTAAAAAAAATTTTTGGTCAGCTCATGATGCACCCACTTATCCAGCTTTTTCACCTTTCCAATTTGCTTCAAATGCTGAAGAACCATAGAAAAGTCAATGGTTGCTTTGGCAACTTCTCATGTAGTTTTAAGAGGATCAGCTTTAATGATTGTTCTCAATTGGTCATTGTCAAACTTTAATGGTCAGCCGCTATGTTCCTCATCTTCAAGGTTTTCATCTCATTTGCAAAACTTCTTGAACACCACTGCACTGTACGTTCATTAGCAGTTCCTGGCCAAATGCACTGATATTATGATATTATGAGTTGTCTCCGCTGCTTTACGACCCATTTTGAACTCAAATAAGAAAATCACTTCAATTTGCTTTTTGTCTAACATCATTTCCATAGTCCAAAATAAAAATAAAATAAATAGCAGGTAATAAATCATTAGCAAAAAAACATAAAGTGAGAAATGCACATTAAAATAATGTATAACATAGCCACATTTAAGAATGTATTCCAATATCAAATGCCAGATTTCAACAATGCAAAACCACAATTACTTTTGCAACAACCTAATATATGTTGTTTATATTCCTTTTTTGTTTTTAATGATTCTTACCCATAATCTTCCTTCCTACACTTTCCTCCAATCCTCTTCCTCTTGCTTTTATTTCCTTTCAACCTGCAAAACTCCCTTTGTACAGGGATTCTTAACATTTTTTGTGTTTCACAGACTTCTTTACCAGTCAGGTGAAAACCATGTATCCTTTCTCAGAATGTAGTGGCAGATGACACCCACCATCAGAGGTCAGAGAAAATAAAGAAATTAAGTTCATTCTTTTCAATTCTAGCTTATGGACCCCCTGAAATCTTTCCGTGGACTCCTTGGTTAAAAACGTCTACTTCAGTATTTCTTGGAGGGCAAGTTTCTTGTTTACAATCTCTCTTAATATCTGTTTTTCTGTGACTATTTTGAAGTCTTCCTGCTTTTTGAATGATGCCTATGTTGGTGTTATTAGTTAGCCAAAGTGGTGCTGTTGCAAAGTACCAGAACTCTGTTGACTTTTGTAAAAGATGTTTATTTGGGGTAGAAACTTACAGTCACAGGCTCTAAATAGTACCTCAAGGTACCATAAGAGGTACTTTCTCACCCAAATTTGAGGGACACAAATGTCACCATGGTCCACCACTCAGATAAGAAGCATATGGAGGTCAGGTGATCAATGGGTTTTCCTCAATTCTGTCACATAGTGGCTCAAAGTGTCCTTGAACCCTTCCTGCTTTCCAGTTCTGAAATGCATAATTGGAATATGCATACTTAGTAAGTGGCAGAATCCCCACATTGGTTCCCTGACCTAAGCAGTGAACACTATTATCATAGACCAAGTAATAGTCATTAGTGCTGCCTATAGCTAGGAATATAGTAAATCAAAGGCATTACCACATTCTAGAAGGAATTGCAGATTAGTCCCACCAAGAAGGATTTGAAGGATGCAATGGTGATTATACCAACTGCATCTCTATTCAACTTTCCTATATGGCCTATGCAGTAAAAAGATGAACATTGCAGGATGATTATGGATTATCGTAAAGTTATCCAGGTGATGAAAATCCAACTACACCTGTATTCCAGTATGGTATCTTTGCTTGAGCACTTTAACACATTCCCGTTTCCTTGGTATGCCAATAACGCTATGGTAAATGTTTTTTTCTTCATACTTGTTAGTACAAAACACCAGAAATAGTTTTCTTTCTACTTGTATGGCCAGCAATACACTCTCACAGTCCCACCTCAGGTGTATATCAACTCTTCAGCCCTATGTAATAATCTACGTAGAGAAATTGACCACCTTTCCTTGACATAAGAGAAACCCTCATCCACTGTACTGATGATGTTATGCAAATTGGACTTAGTAAGCAAGAATCAGCAACTACTCTGGAGTTATTGGTAAGACAATTGCACTTTAGAGAGTGGGAAATAAATCTGACAAATATCCAGGGACCTTCCATCTGAGTGAAATTCTCTCAATCCAGTGTTGTAGGACATGTGATATCATATCTAATATGAAGGATAAGCTGTTGCATCTGGCCTTTACCACAATAAAAAATGTGGTACAACTTCCAGTGGGTCTCTTTGGATTTTGGAAGTAATATATATGTGGTGGCATGGAACTATGTACACCAGAAAAACATAAAACTTCATTCTTGAGGCTGCAAACCCTTATAAATAAGACTATTGGATGAGTTTACTTCACATAATTTGTGGCCTAGCTAAACCAAGATGGGTCTTAATTCTTCTTACTGAAGGCCTTAAAGGAAAGTCATGGAGAGAGAGAAAGTCACAGGAAAAAGCCAGAATCTAAAAGGCAATGGAACCCAGAAAAGATAGGTAAGCCAGAAGAGGCCTCCATGTACACTGAAATATGGCAGAAGAGCCACATTTCAGACAAGCCAGGACCAAGGGTCACTAAATGCCAGACCCAGAATTCTTCAGTCTTCTGGGGAAAATTATTGCCTCGATGACACTTAATTTTAGACTTCTAACCTCAAAAGCCAATAAATCCTTATTGTTTAATCCAGTCCATTGAGTTTACCTTGACAGCAAGGGAACTAACACAGTTTTTTGGTACCAAGAGTGGGGTGCTGCCATTACAAATACCTAAATCATTTTGGAATTGGGTAATGGATTGAAACTGGAAGAATTGTGAGTTGCTTGATTTAAAAAGCCTAGATTGCTTTCAAAGACTTTTGTTAGAAATATGGATGCTAATGGTCGTTCTGATCTGTCCCTAGAAGGAAGGAAATGATGAATGTGTTATTGGAAACTGGAGCAAAGGTGAACCTCATTATAAAGTGTCAGAGAACTTGGCAAAATGTAGTTTTCATGTTGGATGAAAGGTAGAACTTGAAAGCAATGAACTTAGAAATTTAGCTAAAGACATTTCCAAGTAAAGTGTGCAAGGTGCCACCTGGTTTCTCCTTGAAGCTTATAATGAATTAAGGATAAATAGGAATAAGCTGAGAAATGAACTCTTAAGCACAATAAAACTAGAAATTAATGGTTTGCAAAATTCTGGGCCTATCCAGATAGTGTACTCTGAGACTATGGCTAGAAGTGGTTCTATCAGGGAACTTTCTGAGTTTCCAGAAATGAGTTCCTGGATAATAAGTCTCCATGTGAGGGTTTAATTGAACATGGATCCAGTCAGCCATTTCAGTGGAAGTTAGGATTGGAAATATAGCTTTGCAGGAAGGATCTGTGTAAATTTCAAACTTGTGATGATATGGACCCTTTTGAATTGCTTGCAAAACTCAAAATATTTGCAAACTTGTCTGGGGAGAACCACTGCCAGCCTGGACTGAAAGCAACAGAGAAGGGATGAACTAAAGGAAGAATGACTTCAATAGCAGAACCATGGGGGTCAAGCTCTGGAATGAAGAGATTTCCTGGGGCCAAGAGAACAGTCTCACCCATGTGTGGATAGGGCAGTTTAGCCCTGCATTTGGAGGGGACAGACAATCTGCCTCAGCACATGGAGGGGATAGACCTGGTGCTCACTGTTCAGAGAGAGACTTGATGGAAGTCCAATGCTCAGAGATGATAAAGCCTTCACCTCAATGTTGGGAAGAGCATGGACACTACACAAGTGCCTGGAAGAGGAGGGGCCCCTGTGCTATCAAGACTGGAGGACAAAACACTGATCCATAGGTGAATCTCAGAGCTGGAAATCTAATGTAGTTTGCACTGATAGACTTTTGGGAGAACCATGACACATTTTTTCTTTCCAATTTCTTCTTTCTGGAATAAGTAAGTTTGTCTTATGCTTATCCCTCCATTGTATATTGGAAGCACATAACTTGTTTTCTAGGTTTCACAGGTCCACAGATATAAGGGAAATGTGTTTCAGCACAGCCACCCCTATAGCCAATTTTGAGGAAACTTTGTATTTAGCAATGTTTCTGAAATGACTTAAAACTTTTAGGATGTCGTGATGAAATTAATATATATTGCATGTAAAAAGAACATCTTTTTTTCATTTTAAAAAATATTTTATTGAAGTATATTATTCATACATGAAAATACATAAATACTAAGTGTATAATAAAAGTCGAATACTAAAAAAAAATGTATAATATCATACAGGCTCCTATACACACCACCCCACCACAAATACCTTGCATTGTTTTGAAACTTTTGTTAAAATCTATGAAACAGCATTGTCAAATGTTACTACTAACTGTAATCCATATCTTACATTTTATGTATTTTCCCCCAACCCTATAATTTTTCTTGTTCATAAACCATATAATTTATCTAAAGTGTACAACCAATGGCATTTAATATAATCACCTGGCTGTGCATTCATCACTTCAATCAATATTAGAGCATTTTCATTACTTAAAAAAAAAAAAGAAAAAGAAAAACAACAAAAAGCAAACCACTATCATACCATGTTAGCACTATTAATTACAAATCTTATAGTGCTTTCACTATTTCTATTCATTTCCAAACATTTCCAAACAACCTTTTACCAATTCTGCAGAGATTAAACTTCAGATTTCCATTCTTTAAGCACATTCTATTTCTCTAATTACTTATATTCTAGCTACTAACTCCATGAGTTTGCTCATTATTATTATATTTAGTTGATAATAGGGAAATCATAAAATATTTGTCCTTTTGTGTCTCGCTTGCCTCATTCAACAAAATATCCTCCTGGTTCATCCATGTTGTCATATGCTTCATGACTTCATTTTTTTTTACAGCTGAATATTATTCCATCATGTGCATATACCACAGTTTGTTTATCCATTTGCCAGTTGATATAAACCTGGGTTGTTTCCAACTTTTGGCAATTATTACCAATGTCACTATGAATATCGGTGTGCAGATGTCTGTTCATGCAACTGTTCTCAGTTTTTCTGGGTATGTACCTAGCAGCAGTATTGCTGGGTCACATGGGAAATCTATATCGAACTTCCTTAGGGTATGTCAAACAGATTTCCACAGTGACTGTATGATTCTACATTCCCTCCAACAGGGAATAAGCATTCCTATCTCTCCACATTCTCTCCAAAACTTGTATTTTTCTGTTTTGTTATGGTCATTCTAGCAGGAGTGAAATGATGTCTCATTGAAGCTTTGATTTGTATTTCACTAATAACCAGCGATATTGAACAATTTCTTTTATGTTTTTCTTTTCTTTCTTTCTTTCTTTCTTTTTTTTTTTTTTTTTTTTTTTTTTTTGACATTTGAATTTCTTTAGAAAAATGTCTATTCAGGGGGTATTTTGCACTTTTATTAAGCTTGAAAGATGTTCACAATATATTGTTAAGTGAAAAAGTAGGTTACAAAACAATATGCTTATATAAGTTTTTATAAAAATATATATATTTAGCAAAGTAAAATGACAGATGATATGTACCAAAATGTTAACATTGGTTACTTCAACAAAGTAGGATGACGATTGATTTGCTTACCATCATCACCAGCCCCCTTTTTGTTTTGGCATATTTGAATTTTCTATAATAAAGATTATTTTTAAATGGGGACTGGAGTTGGTGAGGGAAATGTATTAACTGCAGCTTAGCCCAAATATGCCCCCAATATTCTGGCAGAATAAGTCTGATCAGCCTGTATCTTTGAAATTCTCTCTACATTAAAAATTTGACTATCCTTCAAAGATGACATTCACTCAAACTTCCTTTTATTTTTGCCCATTTTTTAATCAGGTCATTTGCTTTTTATTTTTGAGTTGTAGGATCTCTTTATATACTATAGATATTAGACCCTTGTCAGATGTGTGATTTCCAAATATTTTCTCCCATTGAGTAGGCTGCTTTTTTACCCTCATCACAATTTTGAAGTGGTCCCATTTATTTATGTTTTCATTGCATGCTTGTGCTTTGGGTATAAGGTTTAAGTAACTTCACCTACTACAAGTTCTTGTAGATGTTTCCTACATCATTTTCTAGGAGTTTTATGGTCCTTGCTTTTATGTTTAGGTCTGATCCATTTTGACGTCCAATGTCTTTCCATTTGTTTAAGTCTTCTTTTATTTCTTTTATCAGAGTTTTATAGTATTCTGAATGTATGTCCTTTACATTCCTGGTTAAATTAATTTCTAGATATTTGAGTTTTTTGTTGCCATTTTAAATGGAACTTTTTTCTGCATTTCCTCCTCAGCTTCTCATTAACAGTGTATAGAAACACTACTAAATTTTGCATGTTGCTCTTGTATTCTGCCACTTTCATGAACTTATTAGCTCTAATAACATTGTTGTAGATATTTCAAGATTTTCAAAATATATCATTATGTCATCTGTGAAGAGTGAGAGTTTTATTTCCTCTTTTCCAATTTGGATACCATTTTTTTTCTTGTCTAATTTCTTTAGTTTGAACTTCTAGCATAATTTTGAATAACAGTGGTGACAGTGAGCATCCTTATCTTGTTCCTGATCCTTTAAGGAAAGCTTTTAACTTCTCATTGAGTACAATGTTGGCTGTGGGTTTTTCATTTGCATTTTAATATGTTGAGGATCTTTTCTTCTATACTTATCATTTGAAGGGTTTTTATCAAGAAAGTATGCTGGATTGTATCAAATGCATTTTCTGCATCAATTGAGATGCTCATGTGGTTTTATCCCTGCAATTTATTAAAGTGGTGTATTACATGAATTGATTTTCTGATGTTGAAACACCCTTGCTTACCAGGACTAAAACCCACTTAATCTTGATGTATAATTGTTTTCATGTGCTTTTGGATTCAATCTGCAAGTATTTTTTTGAGAATTTTTGCATCTATGTTCATTAGAGAGTTTGGTCTTTAATTTTCTTTTCTTGAAGTATCTTTATCTGGCACTGGTATTAGGGTGATGCTGGCTTCATGAAAAGTGTTGTGTCATTTTCCTTCATTTTCAATTTTTTGGAAGAGTTTAAACAGGATTGGTATTAACCCTTCTCTAAATGTTTGGTAGAATTCACCTGTGAAACCATCTCATCCTGGATTTTCTTTTTTTTGAATGTTTTTGATGACTGATTCTACCTCTTTGCTTGTGATTGGTTTCTTGTGTTGCTATATTTCTTATAGAGTCTATGTAGGTTGTTTGTGCATTTCTAGGAAGTTGTACATTTCATCTAGTTTGTTTAATTAGTTATCATACGGTTTCTCATAATATTCTTTTATGATCCTTTTTATTTATGTGGGGTCAGTCTTAATGCCTCCCCTTTCATTTCTGATTTTGTTTCTTTGCATCTAATCTCTTATTTACTCTGTTGGTACTGCTTGGCTTTCTCTATTTTATTGATTTTCTCAGAGAACCAGCTTTTTAATTTATTTTCTCTAAGTTTTTTTTTGTTGTTGTTTGTTCACAATTTCATTTATTTCTACTCTAAACTTTGTTATTTATTGCTTTCTGCTTGCTTGAGGATTGGTTTGCTGTTCTTTTTTCTAGTTTCTCCAGCTGTTCAGTTAGGTAATTGACTTTTGCTCTTTCTTCTTTTTTAATATAGGAATTTAGGGCTATAAGTTTCCCTCTCCTCAAGGCCTTCACTGTATCCCATAAGTTTTGATAAGTTGTGTTCTCATTTTCATTCTTCTCGAGATATCCACTAATTTATCTTGCAATTTCTTCTTTGACGTACTGGTTGATTAAGAATGTATTGTTTAGCCTCCATATATTTACAAAATTTCCCTTTTCCCACCTAATACTGATTACCAGCTTCATTCCATTATGATATAAGGAGGTGGATTGTATAATTTCAATCTTCTTAAATTTATTGAGAGCTGTGCTGTTGCTGAACATGTGATCTATCCTTGAGAAAGATCCATGAGAACTTGAGAAGAATGTATAACCTGCTGATTTGGGGTGAAAAGTTCAGTATATGTCTGTCAGTTCCAGCACATTTATGTTATTGTTCAAGTTCTCTGTTTCCTTGTTGAACTTCTGTCTAGTTGTTCTATGTATTGATATAAATGTTGTGTTGAAGTCTATAACTGTTATTATACAGATGTCTATTTCGTCTTTCAGTTTTTCAAGAGTTTGTCTTATGTATTTTGGGGCACCCTGGTTTGGTACATAGATATTTATGACTGTTACTCCTTCCTGGTTAGGAGTCCCTTTTATTAATATATATAATGGCCTTCTACTTTGCTTATCACTTTTTTCTGTTTAAAGTCCATTTTGTCTGACAGGAGTATAGCTGACCTTACTCTGTTTTTGTTACTATTTGCATGAAATATCTTTTTACAACCTTTCACTTTTAGTCCTTTTGCATAATTGGGTCTAAGGTGAGAATCCTGCAGACAGCATTTGGATGGCTCATGTTTTGTTTTTATCCATTTTGTCAGCCTATGTCTGTTGATTGGGGATTTTAATCCATTAACATTCAGTGTTATTACTGTAAAGGCATTACTTATTTCAGCCATTTAATGCTTTGACTTTCGTATGTCATACCTTATTTTTGAACACCTTTTTACCTTTTTAATAACTTCAGATCTTATTCATTTTTGCGCACTCTCTTTTCTTTTCTTTTCTGGCTGAAGAACTCCTTTGGTGTTTCCTGCAGAGCTAGATCCTTTTTTAAAACTCTCTTGGTTTCTGTTTATCTTTAAAATTTTAAACTCACCATATTTGAAGGACAGTTTTGCCAGACAAATGATTTTTGGTAAACAGTTATTCTTTTTCAGTACCTTAATTATATCATACCACTACCTTCTTGCCTCCATTTTTTTTGAAAGAGAAATCCACTGTAAGTCTTATAAGACAACGCTTATATATTAGGTTTCATTTTTCCCTTGCTGCTTTCAGAATTTTGTCTTTATCTTTGGCATTCTGCATATTATGTATCTTTTTGTTGCTCTACTTGGATTTTTCTAACTGTAGGATGTTGTGCTTCATGTCTTTCAATAGAGTTGGGAAATTTTCAGCCATCATTTCCTTATATATTATTTCTTCCCTTTTTCCCATCTCATTTCCTTCTGGATCTCTCATTATACATATATTGGTGCACTTCATGTATCATTCAACTCCCTGAGCCTTTTTTGCCCCATTCATTTCTCAATGTATACTTCTCTCTTTTCAATTTTCAGCTGTTCTTCTTTCTACTTGCTGATTCTTTCTTCCATGATTTAAAATCTGCTCTTCTGTGCCACTACTCTTTTTTTTTTTTTTTTTTTTTTTGGAGTTACCACATCTGGGGGACTGAACCCAGGGCTTTGAATGTGGGAAGCCAGTACAAAACCACTGAGCTATACCACCTTCCTTCTATTGTATTTTAAACCTCTCACTTATTGTGTCTTTCTTTCTCATAGCTCTATTATTTTCTATCCTGTATTTCAATTTTTTTCTTTGTGTTCACCCAATGCCTTCTTAATGTCTCTTATTTCTTTAGCCATGCTTTCCTTCAAATCCATGATTTTATTTAAGTATTTGTATGAGCCGCATTGATTAGCTGTTTCAATTCCTGTTTCTCATCTGGTGTGTTGATTTGTTCCTTTGCATGAGTCATATTTTCCTTTTACTTGGTACGGCTTGTAATTTTTTTGCTGATGTCTATGCATCTGATTCTAATGTTGAATTTACTCTGATGTTTAGTTTCTCTTTCTTGCCTAGGGATTTACTCGTAAGTAGCTGTGTGCTACCACTGTTCTTTGACTCTTCATTCAACTTGTTCTAAATATTTAGGATTGCCCCTGTTTAACTGCTCATAACAGGATTAAAGGCCCAGTGATAGGGTGCAGGCCATTTTCTAAGTACCTTGGAGAGGGTGACAATAAAGGCACCTGCTTGCCTCTTTTATGTATTTATTATTATTTTTCCATTTTCATGCACTTTTATGGTCTGTCAGCAGATGGCACACTTTGACAGACCTCTCAGTTTAGATCCCAGGTGCTAGGGCGGAATGCACTCAAAGCAACTCCTTGGGCAGGTGGGTGGTACAGAAGCAATGTTCTCAGGGCTAGCCAAGCTTTCTCAGAAGCTGTTCTCCAACCTTGGCCAGTCACACTTTCCCTCCATTTGTCTCCTCAGCAACCAGTCCAATGCAGTAGGGAAGGTGTTTGAAAAGGCAAATTATCTTTAGCTCCCTCCTGGCTCTCTGTTTAAACAATGCCATGGCCCCAACTGGACTGGAACTGTGCTGCCCCTCCAATGCAGCAGTCCAAGTTTACTGGCCAAAATCTGAATTTGCTATAGGCCATGTCCCTTCTCCTCCCCTTTCTTAAAGAAGAAGTCCCCTGCAACCCCTTCAATCCTTAGCCACTGAAGTCCACAGCCCCTGCAGTCCATAGTCTGCTACTTGATCTGTAGATCCTTTGACTCTAAGGAATTTGGTCTTAGGATTTCAGCAACACCTTTATGGGTATTTATACTCTCTGGCCTGCTTTCCAGATTTCAGACTTGCCAGTCTCCACAATAGCCTGGGTCAATAGCTTATAATAATTATATATATATATATATATATATATATATATAATAATTATATATATATATATATATATATATATTCACATGTATATATATGCACAAATGCAACACACATAAATTTATATGTGTGTGTGTGTGTATATATATATATTCTACTAGAGAATAAAATGCAATTAAGTATAAGCTGGGAGAATTGGTGTCATCCACATCTACTTACTTAGATTCTCCAAACTATAGTTCTTTTATTAATGATAAGATTATATTGGGACTATTAATTTAACCTGCCATCCTGTGTTAAATTACCTTATTCTGGGAAGTTGATTGAGTTAATAAATTAACACATTCTAATTTTATAATACATAATATTGTTTTTATGTTATTGAGGAAATGTCTAAGAAAAGATTTGAGTCAATATGTGTCTGTAAAACATGATGATTTCTAATAACTTTTCCATATTCTTCTCCATAAACATGGAATTGCTACAGTTGTCAATTTATTTACAAGCATAAAAATAAGCTACATCCATAATATTGTAATATTTTTGCAACAATGACAAAGGAGATACTATATAAATTTTAAGGGGGAACAATAGGGTGTGGATATGTGACTCTTTCTTTTGGAGTAATGAAAACTTTCTAAAATTGAGTTGATGACAGTACAACTCTGTGATGAATATGAGAGCCCCTGAGTGTACATTTTGAATGGCCTCTACAAAGCATAGTGCTGCTAAACACAATGAATCCTATGGTGGAAGATGGACTGTGGTTAGCTGAACAAATATGAGAATAATTTTCTCATGAACTATGACAAGTATCTAATGCAAATATGCAATGTTAATAATCAGGTGGTTTGGGGGAAAATATGCTACATGTAAAATATTATTTATAGTTAGGAGCAATATTTTGAAAATGCTCTTCCATAGTTTTAAAAAATTGTTAACAACAATGAAAGGTGTTGGTGTTGGAGTAATGTATGTGAGCCCTGTATGATGAGATGCATGTTCACAACTTTTACTAAACACTTAATGATTATGTATTTTCATGTACAAATGATAAACTTCAGTAAAAAAAGTTAAGAAAAAATAAACTACATCTCATGATCTTCAGAAACAGAATATAATATGAAGCTTAAGTATAATAATTAAGATATCCACCACTCTGGGAAAAGCCAGGGAATCCTGCGTTAGCAATTGAATTCCATTGCTATCTATATGCCTTTCATTCTTGGGTGTTTATCAAAGTGGTTGATATTTGCCAGGACTGCAATAGGGTTGCACACATGTGCTTAGTGACACAATTGGGAAAGGACATTTGATCCTACTTCAAAGTGTATTTGCAATGTTTGGAGAGAACAGACTTCACAATAATTTTATATCTAAAATCAACCTCTCACAAATGTGAAATGCTATTTTGGGCAGCAGTTAGCAAAAAAATAACTTATTATTTAAAACTGCATAAATTTATTGAAGACACACTATATTCAAGACATTTGTTAAAAAGTACTCATATAGAAATTCAAAAATATTGCCAACAAGAGACTACACTCTTGAGAAAAAAAACTGACACCATCTCTTAGTTAGTGCTGAGTTCATGGGTGTCAAATAAATTGTTGGATGAACTGCTTTTCATTTTTCTGCAAATTGTGTTGCTTTTTTAAAAAGGCAATATTTCTAATAGATGTGAACAAATAACATTAAATAATGCAGTTAGTCAGCATTTTGATAGAAATAATAAATATATTATGCAAAGAAAACTGGTCATCAATTATGGTGCATGGAATATACTAACATTATACTGTTTAAAAAATATATCATTTTTCTAACATGTACCACATATGTTATGGATGATCCTTTACATAAAAATATCTATATTTATGTAAAACTATGTGCATATAATCATGAAATTCAATAAAGGATTTTTTAATATACATGATTGTTCTCATTTCCAAGATTTTTAAAATTAGATAACATTTGAGATTTTTATGCCTAAAAGTAGACAAAAATAGAAGTAGTGCAGTTTTTGACAAGATATAGAATCTCTAATTTCATACAACAAAGTCTGCTAGAGTGAATAAGAAATGACTTAATTTCACTAAGGAAAATACTTTGATATAGCAGGGTGGAGCTTATTTAGACCAGGGAGAAATTTATTCCTTCTACCAAATAGTAGATTAAAATATCAAATTAGAGGTATTAAATTATATACTTAATATCACAGAATCATCATTCATAATGAGAAAGAAATATTGAGTATCTTACAATTATTCTTATTTCAAATACTTCATATTGCTACTGAGTTTCCACAGGAACTTTCACAGAGCTGCTTTGATTTCCTTGTTCCTCAGGCTATAAATAATGGGGTTCAGAGTGGGTGGCACTACCGAATACAACACAGACAGCAATAAGTCCAGGAGTGTGGGGGACTCTGGCACTGGCTTCAGATAGGCAATTGCTCCTGTCAGGAGAAATGTGCTCACAACTATAAGATGGGGCAGGCATGTGGAGAAAGCTTTTGACCAGCCTTGCACAGATGGGATGCTTAGTATAGTAATGAAAATAAAGACATATGAGATAACAATAGCAACTTAACAAGAAAAAACATAAAGTATTCCAATTGCTACACTTAAATCAATAGTAATGTGTGCTTCAGAGCAAGAAATCTTTAATAATGAAGGAACATCACAGAAAAGCTGAGAAACATTTCTGAAGCCACAGAAAGATAAAGAAAATGTGCCAGCTGAGTATAAACCACAAAAGAATCCTCCAAAGAACCAATAGGCAGGTGCTATTTTCCCACAGATTCCCCTGTTCATAATGATGTCATAGTGCAGTGGGTGACAGATGGCCACATAATGGTCATAGGACATGGCTGTGAGGATGAATACTTCTGACACAGGAAAGTGTATCACCAACAAGACCTGCAACATGCAATCCAGAAAAGAAAAGGTGCCTTTGTTGGAAAGAGAGTTGAGAATGGATTTGGGGACTATGACAGAAATGAGATGAAGATCTAAGAGAGACAAGTTCTTCAGGAACAAGTACATGGGAGTATGAAGGCACTGGACCAGGGTAACAAGGACAACAATGAGAATATTGCCCATGAGAGTAGCTAAGTAAGTCAACAAAAACAGAAAGGCATGCAGGACCTGGAGCTCCCTGTTGTCAGAGAATTCCATGAGGAAGAATCCAATCACCACTGTGTGGTTGGTCATGTTCTTGACTCTGTTATTTCTCCTGTGGAAGAAGGAATTTAGTAATATTAGCAGGTTTTCCTGAAGCTGTACCCTTTGCAGAATTCACATTTATTTTTTGAAAACTCTTCCCATAACTTGTTTTTCAGAAAAGTCACACTGTCAGTTTGCTGTTCCTGAGGACTGGCTTTTGAGTGATAGCAAATAGTGTAATTGTGGTCTCTTTTGATCAGAAATTATGGTGACATAACCTCATTTCTTTAGTCACCATATTGTCAAATAAAAACAAATCTGTGGTGGGGGAGACTATGGTTAACAGTAATACTGTAATATTCTTGTCTCAATGCCAAATATGTACTGTGTAAACAACAGGTGGGAAATTTGCCTATTCTTTAAAACCTCTTTCTTTTTGTAGTGAATGCCAAACATGTACTGTGTTAACAACAGGGGGAAAAGATAAATCAAATGTATGCTATAGACCATAGTTAGTGGTAATATTCTGCTGATATTATCTCATCATCTGTAACAAATGTTCCACAACAGTATAGTGTGTTGATGGAGGGGTGTTGTATGAGAATTCCACCTGTGTTCATGATTGTTTTGTAAGTTCATAACCTCTCTAATAAAAGTATTTTTTTAAAAAAGCAAATCTGTACTTAGTAAGGAATGACTTTATCCAAAATAGCTGCAAGTATCTCAAGAATTGAGCAAATCCTAATTTCATAGTAAAGTTTTATATCTATAATATTGATTTATAAAATAATAAGTGCCAATTCTCAATTCTTTATTTCTACATTATTTTAATTGAAGTTAACTATTGTATGTCAGTCATCCAATGTAGAATATTTCTTTTGTGGGAAAATGTTTTAATTGCAAATATATAGGGTTTAAATTTATGCAACATGAAAGGTATACATAATAATAATGAATGGAAAATGATTCATTATTTATTAGTGTAAATTTCAATCAAAACAATGAGAAGAAAATGGTTCATTAGCTAAGAGTATAATACTCATTTTTATAGAATGTTACAAATATATATATATATATATAAATGAAAAAGAGAAAAAAAAATAAATTAGAAAGAATGCTTAGAAATGTAATTGTAGTGGAAAATGACAAATAAAAGCAAATGTATTAATAGAAAGCAGAAAGGCCTAATTCTTTTTCATAATCAAGCAGACATAACAATTACCACACACACCAACTCACTCTTTACACCTTATCATTTCACTCACCCTATCTCCTATCTGTACGAAATCAGTGGAGGAATTTTTATCAGTATAAATCTTCATTAAAAAAGAAAGAGGTTTAAAAAAAAAAAAGAGGTTTTAATGAATAGGTAAATTTATGGTGACAAATTAATATCTCAAAGAATATGAAGTTTTCCTTCACTGAGAAAAGACAGAAAAAATAATATATTCTGTTAAAGGAAATTAGAAATTTTGAAACAGGAACTATTAAAATAATGTTCGTCACATAATTCTTGGCTAAGTCAATTCTGAGAGAAGCTAGACTAGATTACAGTTGTTTTCAAATAGGAAAGTATGGGGTGCTTATTTCTGTAGGACCTATCAACCTCTCAATATTCTTGGAGATAAAATTGAAAAGATTCTTAGCATCTTCTTTAATCCAGAAGAGCTCAAAAAATGATTTTGCCACCAAACTGACTGCTTTTCTGATGGGTGAAAGCTAAAATAAAAGTATAAATGTCTTCCCTTCATTGTGTATTGAAAAGTGCAATTCATTTTCACTCCTTACTTTTTTATTGGTTTTTCATGAATTTAGGTATAAAACCTCAGATTCATCTGTATAGCAGAAAGAAATCCAAGTTGAAAATAGTTTAGTCTATATATATATTTTTAAATAATTTACTCAAATGTCTCCAGTATTCTCTAGAAATAATTCTGGGAACAGGGACTGTGTGGGATCAATAGATTTTTGTTAATAATACTCAGTGTGTCATTATAAAATGAAGGCCCTACAATGGTACCCATTTTTTTTCTAACTAAATAGATGCCTTAAATTGCCATCAATAGTACATAATCAAATTTGAGCCGAACAACCTCTAACAAAACCTCTAAAAAGATCCTGGCTCTTTGAGATCACCTGGCACACTAATTTTAATGACTACCAGGCATTAAAAGGTCAACTGCTGCCAGAAATGATGATAATAAGTCAATCAATTGCTCAGTCAGAGCAACAAATAAAACAAAGCAAACAGAACTAAACAGAGCATGTTGTATCAGCATCTTAAAGGACTTCTAGCATCCTGTCTTTCCTCCTTCCTTAGAGATAGTCAGGATGATTTTTTGCACATTTTCTCCTTCCTGGAAATTTTAACTTGTTGATTTTAGAATAACATGCCTGATCTTCTCCTATGATGGTACATTTTTATGTTAAAGGTGGCTGGAATGAATCCAAACTAATTATTTTTTGTTTAGACTTTCATATCTATGAAAGACATTTGATCTTTCCACAAGCACACACAAGACTGGTTGTTTTTCCAAAGATTCCAAAGATTTTTGGAAAGCATGAAGATTTTAACTGAATGTTAGTGATCCAAAGTAAAAGATACAATTGAGTCAAGATTGTGTAATAGGGTTAGTACTGGAAAAATGAATTTGTCAAGAGTAATTTCTTCACTCTTTGTCAGCTTGTGACATCAGAAAACTTGTTCTAATTATTTACTTTCAGGCTCTATAATTCAAATGGAGAAGTTAAATGAGATTAATTCAAAGGATTTTCCATCTGCAAAATCTTATACCTCTATTATTTAAAATATTTATTTTAAAAAGACTAATGTTTCTGAACATTTATTAAATACCTAGTGTAAGCTATAGGTCCTTCTAGATTCTCTTTATACTTGTGCATTTAATTAGCATTCAGATTTTATAAGCATTTTAAAAATATGTATTATATTTTTTAAAGTAACTTTTCAACATATTGGAAAAAAAGAGTATTAAAAGGCTTAAAGATGTAAGAAATTTAAGGACAAACTCCAGGTGGTGGGGGTTATCAATAGAACTCAAACATGACTGTCTCAATATCTTTAAATATCAGTGAAAGATATTTAACCTTTCAAAAATAAGTTGGTCTAAGTTAAAGCATAGACTATGGTCAGTAGTACAGTTATAAAAATGTGCTTTGAAAGTCAAGCAGGGCCCCAAAAGGGAGCCAAGAGGGAGCCCAAACTGGAAACTAAAACCCAAAATTTTACTTGATTGACCCATAGGTAACTGTCTCTCTCTCTGCAATTGGCCTTATAACAGGTATTTATATAGTTTTGTAAGTAACTGCAACTTTTTCTCAAAGCAGGTATACCATTTTACATCCCCACCACTATTGTGTGAGGGTTCCAGTTCCTTCATATCCTGGCTAAAACTTGGTATATCCACTCTTCTTAAATTTTAACTATTGGAGTTGATATGTTTATTTTAATTCACTTTTTCCTAAAGACTAATGGTTTTGTGCTTATTTGACATCAGTGCATTGTCTTTTTTTTTATTAAAATGTTTGAATATTTTTTAAAAATGTGCTTTAATCAGTTGCAAAAAATGCAACACATAAAGGGAAGATGTTATTAATAGGGTGGCATATGGGGACCTGGTATTTTATGCATGATTTTCTATAAATGAAAATAAATAAATACATAAACTTATAAATAGGTTTTACTGAACCAGAGTTTAGTGGTCAGACTATTGAAACTTCCTTAAAATACTTCTCTGTGTGTTTAAGTTTACACTGTGCATTTGGAATAAAAACTGTATGAGCATGGGAGATACATTTCTACCACTAAACTCCAAGACAGAACCTTTCAATATTAATTCACTCCTGTGTAGTTATTATAACTGGGTAGTGGTAACCTTGGTCAAAATCTTCTAAATGACTACTTTATTTGGCATAAACATTATCCCTCTTAAATTTAGCCACTGCATTGTTATCCTAAAACATGAAAAAAGGATGCACAGTCAGGTCTTTAGACATCAAAAGAATTTGTCAATTTGTTTTGACACATCTTGCCTTAGAATAGATATTTTTGTCATCAGTTTGGATGAGGACCGGAGATTTCAATTCTTTCTTCATTCATATGAACCCCAACATTTATAGTCACCTGTCAAATGAGAAAATCTCCTCTCTACTGGATCTGAAAGATTGCTTTCCTTTTGGGATTCTTCTGTTTTCTGAGAGATGGAAAGAGAATATCTGTGAAGGGCAACATATCTGAGACTCTCTTTTCCACTTGCTGAATTTGCTGAATCATTTCCAAATGGTTGCAAAATTTCCTTCATTTAAGGAAAAGCAGAGCATGGCAAATGAGTTCCCCAAGGGAGGTGTTAAGAGCACTCTAATTGCTAAACTTGAGTGTTGAAAACCCCGATATCCAAGATAAGTAGCTCTTGCCTCCATTTACACTACATGTGGCTTCTCATGGCAGGATTATATGGGAAACCCCACTGGGTATCATCAAATAATAATGCCAGTATCTACGGCATTTTACTGTCTGTTCTAATTAAATCTAGTAGGATTAAATTTACACAAATCTAAATTCTCTGAGAAGCTGAATTTTGTCTTATTACACCATTATTTTTATGGACATTTTCCAGGATTGACTTATTCATTGGACTATATATAACTAATATGCTATTAAGAAAGCTTGGTTGGGGCAGTGAATGGAAATAATTTACATTATCAGAGCCCTGGTACCTACTTTAATTGAAATCCCCAGTTGATGAGACTGCATATACTAACAAGTTATGTGTGATCTCAAAAATGATATCTTTTGTCCCTGTTGTTCAATTCAGATTACAGTCTAAGGACTATATATTTGTTTCATTATTCAGAAAATTGCTTTGGTGTGACATGCAGAAAATTGTAAGGAAATGGTTTGTGGACTTGACAAATTTTAATTGCTCTTATAGTAGTACTCCATATAGAAGAATAAACAGATTCTTCAACCTGAGCCAGAGGCATAATAATAAGCTTCCTTAAGAGGCTTTCAGCAAAGGCTATGGAGAATGTTAACTCCTTTAACTTAAGTGAAGCATATGGCAAGGACAGAATGGGGTTGCATCCTGACTACCCTTCCCTTGCTGTGTGGATTTCAGCAAAAGTTCTTGACCTGTGTTTTATGGTTCTCAGATATCAGAAGTACATCCTTCATAGAGTTTTGAGGGTATTAAATAATTGAAACATCAAAAGCACAGAAGCATTCCTGGCTGGATATCAAAAAATACTAACTATATTTATTAATTTAGAGATGATAGAGAAAGGACACACCATAAATCCTAAATTATCGGGGTATATATATATTTATCTTTGCTGTCTCCTGTTGAGTGACAAAGTATATGCTTTTAAAAAACAACATTATGCACCTTTTACTATCCTTGTGGTGGTCTCCCTATTAGATAGGATGTTATAGGAGGATGAGGTAAATTGCACCCTTGTTGTTAGTCCTGAAATTTGGAGAAAAATATATGAGACTTAAAAAAAATGGAACTTTTATCTCCAAAGAGAAATAAAATATTAATTTTGACCATATATCAAAATATTTATTAACATTTTATCTCTTATAAGGTACTCATCTGGGCTAAAGATGCTATTTTACAAGCGAGGGCTATACAATACAGACTGAGAGAAAAGGCACTGAGAAGGAGAGTCAGCTAAAGACGTGTCAGCACACTCCAAAACAGATGTCAGGGTCACCAACAGAGGCATGTCTCACACAACACTGTATGGAACAATGTTTTGTTTTGTTTTGGCTTTTTTAGCAGAAGAGAGACTGAGCAAGGTAAGCTCACTAGTCGGGTATCAATTCCCCATAGCCATTCAGTCATAATCTGTGACTAATGGAGGAAGATGTTTTATGCACAGCAGTGCTCTCTTGCATTCATGTGCTGCTGCAGCGGAGGTACCCCATTTCCTCCCTGTCAGGGACAGATAAACCCATGGGGTCTGAGCTGGATGTCATAAAATATACCCACCAGAGTCAAACCCTCTCCAGTGAATGTTTGCATATGCATCAAACAATAGGGAAAGGAATGTAGTGTCAGTCCCTTTATGTACTAGTGGATTGCATTATATCCTGCCAGGCTGACACACCTGCTCCTGAGCACAAGATACATTTTTGGGTCCCAAAATGTATGTGTAACTATACACATACATGCAAAAAGTGTCAGTCTTCCAAGAAGTCATTTACTGGGTGCGTTGGGGGGAAAATACACCAAATCTAAGATATTGTCTACAGTTTGTAGTAATGTTTTAATGATGCTTGTTCATAGTTTGTAACAATTGTTTCACAACGGTGCAAGGTAGTGGTGATGGAGTAATGTATGGGAGCCCTGTATGATGATACGCATGTTTGCTCTGTAAATTCACAATTTAAGCTATACACTTATTGTATATGAATGTTCATGAATGAATGATAAACTTCAATTTAAATAAAAGTTTTTAAAAAAAGAAAAAAAAATGTCAGTCTTCCATGAATAGTTAGAAATTCAAAGTAATTAGAAATCAGAATGTGTTAAGTTTCCAGTATACTAAGGTAAGCAGAGAATCAGAATGAGTAGGCTTATTCATAGTATTAGTATCCATTAGTATTTAGAAATTAGGAAGGTGACATTAAAGCTAAAGTCATTCCAGATGAAGGAAGGAGAAGCACTCAAAAAAAAAAAAAAAAAAAAAATGAATCCAACAAAGTCCAGCACTTTCTCAAACACAGTTTGTTTCAATGGCAAACATTTTAAAAGGATTGAAAAAATAAATTATTAGGTAATTAAAAATAAACAATGTACTTGAAATTTAAAAGGAACACTTTAGCAGACATATGAGCAATACTCAATACATTCAGTGTACTTTCATTATAAGATTTTATAATTTAAACAATATTTTTAAAAGATACTTCATGTTATATATATGTTACATCAAAATTATAGGGGATTCCCATAACCCAACACCATCCCCTCCATACTTTCCCACATTAATTACATCTTTCATTAGTGTGGTACATTTGTTAAAACTGATGACCGCTTATTGAATCATTGTTACTAACCATGAACTACAGTGTATATTATGGTTACACTTTGCCCCCCACTATTTTATATGTTTTTACAAAATGTATAATGGCCTATACTTGTCATTGCAATGTCATAGAGGACAATATCAATGTCCAAAACTGACCCTAAGTTGCACCTATTCTTCCCTCTCCCACCCCTCAGAACCTCTGATGGCCACTGCCTTTATATCAATGATACAAGTTCTTCCATTGCTAGAATAGTAATAAGTCTATAATGGAATAATAATCTTTATTTTAGCCCATTGTTCATCCCCCAATTCTGAGGACTTGGGGATCGTGATGCCCACTCTGTTTCTGATTCAAAAGGGACTTAGATCTCTTGGGGCAGATGGATGGAACTGTCTTACTTGCAGATGCAGACATTCTTTGTTTTTTGGAATGGGCATTGCCCATCATCATCCTTTTGTTAGTTGTACTTGTTCAGTTCATTGTACTGGAGAATAGGTGTTCACTGCAACACTGAGATTCATGGCTCAACTGACATATGAACAGACCAAAGATTTAAGCCTCTGGAACATATATTTAACCTGTATAGTGCTAATTATAGGTTCAAATAATAGGAGCAGAAGAGATATGTGTGGAGAAATCATAAATGTGTCTAACTCTGTTACACTGGGGAGCATAAATTCAAAAGTAAGGCCCACTGACAGGGCACTGAATTTCTGAGCTGTCTGCACTGCTTATAGTGTCAAGATTTCTATATATCCCTCAGGAATCCCACTATTTGAAGCACTGTTTACTGTGGCAGTCAGTGAGATCTAGAAATAAGCTATAAACAAAAATAGCTATACTAAAATATAGGGTGTTACATGATTTTAGATACAATACAGTATATAAAATATAGGCATCTGAAGAGGGTGAGATGAAATTTTGTGATGATAATAAAGAAATTTCATGGAGAGATGATGTTTAAATTAGATTGCTTGGAACTAGGAAAATTGTAATATATGAAATATATGAGGATGAATTTGATTAAGAATACATGTATTTAATATGGTAGGGTGGGAAGTTTGAGGACACTTTTCAAAAAAGATAGCAGATCATTGTGGCGAAGTATACAACAATAGGGGGAGAAAAGTCTTGAAAATAATAAGAAAATTTAAACTCAATTTTTCTGATATATTTGGTAAATAAGTTATTAAAAATATTCTAAGCCCCTAAATTTTCTTATCATTATTATTCATATTTTGAAAAATAACATTATCTATAACCTCTTCCTATGAGTGAAGATAAAAAAAAAAAATTAAGATAGGAGTCATATAAGCAATAGAAGTAGAGAAAAGGTCATCAATTTTTCCACCCTTTGTAATATAATGGACCAGATTCTATGATTCAGGGAATTTACAACATTACTTAATAGTTTATTTTACCTTTCAGAGGATTTTGTTATAAGAATATATTTTTTCTAAAGAAAATATCATGTTATTGCTGTTACTTTTGCTTTTTCAATTAATGTAAATATCCTTCTCTCTTATGAAATGCCTTCCCATTTCTTAATTACCTTTGGGAATTTAGAATTACTTCCTGTAGAAATAACATTATATAGTTCACGATTGTGAATATATTTCTCATAATTTTTCACTTCTAATATAATTTTATTTTGTTTGAAATTAGCCATATCAGGGTAAAGTATTTGGTGATTCGAATTCTCTGTACCTTCAGAAAAACATGTTCTTAAATATAATCCATCCTTGTGGATATGAACCCATTGTAAGTAGTACTTTGATGAGGTTACTTCATGTAATGCTTGGCTTAGGATGGATTTTAATCCTATTACTGGAGTCCTTTATAAGAGAATGAATTCCAGGCAGAGAGAGAGAGAAAGTCACAAGAAGCAAGAAGCTGAAATCAGTGAAATACAGAAAAGAAGAGAAAGATCAGGAGATGCTGCCATGTGCTTTACCATGTGACAGAGGAGTCAAGGATCATAAGCAGCTTGTCTTTGGAAAGAAAGCCTCACTACATTATTGACATTTTCAGGGCCTCAAAACAGCAAGTGAATAATTCCCATTGTTTATGCTGAACCATTTCTTGGTGTTTGTTAAGCAGTCTAGGAAACTAAAACAGAGGGAAATCCAAGGAATTATAGTTTTTAAAGGTTTTAAATGTTTTTTCAAATTGATTTCCAGAAATTTTGTTCCTTTTTGCAGACCTATCTGTAAAATATGAATATATACCTTTCCTTAGACATTTATTAATTTTAATATCTAGTACTCATGCTTTTTAAATTTTATTTTGATTTCAATAATATTTATTCATTTTTAGGGGATTTTCATATAGGATATAAAAACACTAAATATTTCTTTCTCTAATGGTGCATTTTTCCCAAGATTTACTTGCAGCTTCTTTCTAAAGAATGTGGGTTTTTTTTTGTGTGCATCTATTAAAAATGCAAATGCTCCTAAGATTATCAACTAATATTTAGGATTTTGCCTTTGATATCATTTTAGTAGTATTTCCACTATGTTCATTTTTTGTAAGTAAATAATCACTTAATTTTCAACATTTCCATTGATACTTTGTCATACTGTATGTTTCAGTGAAATGGACATCAGTAATACCAGGTAGCTTGAAATAACAGGCAAAAGGATTCTGTGATCCACATTTCCTCAGCAAATCACTCAATACATAAAGTGTTTCTTCTAGCTCTACCTTTTCTTTGGGAAAACATAGGTATGATATTTTGGGGACTTGGATATGGACACCAAGTTTTCAAAGCATAAGGGTCAGCTGTTCAGCGGAGTACAAGGAAGTGTTAACTCTCCAGCACCAGAAAACCACACCTCATCTCAAATCACCCATTAACTCACTTTACTAAAAATACTCAGGGTCACTTTCCCTCATTCTTTTAAGTGTTGAACTCCTTGCTCACTGCCACTCTAACACAGCTGCTTATATGAGTTTTATTGTTTTTTCTGCCACCTAGGTAATACCTCCAGGACGCTGGCTTCTCATTTAGTAGTCTTCAATGCATGCAATTATATTTTATTCCTCCGTAACTCAGATCATTTAGGAGATGAAATTAAATCATCCACTAAACCCTGATAAAGATATTTCATTTCTTCTGGTGGTCTCAATTTCAAGTAAATTTTCATCATCACTCCCTAATATTTCATCTAAATCTATCTAGTTCCTCTGATTCCAATGATTCTTCCATTCTGTTGGATTTGTACTCCATTAATCACACCCTCTCTTCACTCTCATCCACCCTGCCAAGTCTTCAATCACCTCCTGATCTAGCTTCAATTTCTTGATTAATCATTATATTGAATCACCTGCATGAGCCATCCACTCACTTATTCCTTTTTACCTTTATCATTTTCTTAGTCAAATCCCAAATCTGGTAAAATCCAATTACCAGCGTGCTTTAATTTTGCACCCACATAACTGAATGTGGCTGGAAGGAATAATACAAGCAAGCTGACCACCTTTATCCCAAATCATGATTGTTTGTTTTTAATGCCATGCTATCCTATTTAATATCACTAGTTTCTTCAGCCCTATATTAGTCAGCAAATGTGGTGCTGATGCAAAGTACCAGAATTTGGTTGGCTTTTATAAGGGGTATTTATTTGTGGTAGAACCTTACAGTTATCAGGCCCTAAGGAGTCCAACTCAAGGTACCATAAGAGTTACTTTCTATCACAAAGTCTGTTTCCACACGTCGACGCAAGATGGCAGGCAATGTCTGTGAGGGTTCAGCCTTCCTCCTTCCTTTTAAGGCTCCATGGTCCCAGCTTCCTTTGATCTCAACTGTAGACTGGCATAAGGCTCATCTCTCTCCCCAGGGCTTCTTTTCAAGCTCAGCTGCTCTGTTCTCTTCACAAGGTCAACTGTACACTATCAGGCTCATCTCTCTTCCTAGGGCCGTGTCTAATGGAGCCTTCTCTCTTTCCTCATATATCTTCTTCTCTGTGTGTCTACTTCTGTGTATGAGTCTGTTTTATCCCCACCAAGGGGTGGGGATACAATCCTGCATGCCCTAATGACATGGTCAATTCAAAGCCCTAATCTTGATTTAATAAAATAAAAGTGAAACCTCTGAATTTAATACAATCCAAAGGGTATCACGCCCAGAGGAACAGACCAGTTTACAAATCTAATCAATATCTCCGTTTTGGAATTCATAAATAATATCAAACTGCCACAATCCCATAACTTTCCTAAATGACTAGTTCATCTCCTCTCTGCTAAAACTTCAAACACTTCTAGGCTTATTGTCACTCTAATATGAGTACCTAGCTCACTCTTTCTCTAGGGAAATTCAACCAGAAGATAAATTCCTCATGTACTCAGGACTCCTCATCTCCTATATGTGCCTTTGTCCATAATTTGCCTTCCTTTCTTAGGACTGCCAGCTCCCTTTTGAAATCAAATATTTATTTGTTGTACTACATCACTTTCCTTTTGCTACACAAGGACATCTCTTTAATCATTATTCATAGGAGACGGGGCCAAGATGGTGTTAGTGTAGGAGGGCACACATTGCAAGATCCCAGAACAAGGTGGATTGTGAACGGGGTCCTGCCCAGGGGTCTGTGCTGTGCACACATGGAATGAGAAGCTTGGGACATCTATCTGCGTGGATCAATGGCGTGGACAGAACGGTAGAGATTCGTGAGTTTTAAGCCTGCTGGTGGTGGTTGGCACGGATGGCTGAGCCCCGCAGTTAGGGAGAAAAAAATAAATAAAACAGCCAGTTGGAGCCGCGAGCAGGGCGAGAAAGTTTTATTTTCTGGGGATCTGGCTGCCTGGAGCCCCTAGGACCTTGGGTGAACAGAACAGCCGGAGCGAATCGGCACCTGGTGGACCGGAGAGGTGATTCTGTTCGGGGGAGGGAGTTGATTTGCCTAGCTGCCCAGGAATAAGCCCCAGGCTGCCACAGAACCAGGAAGAGGGGACACTCCCCAAAAGAGGGAGGGTTCTGTTGGAGGAGAGGGAAGGAAATTTTTCATTTTTATTTTTTGCCATCGATCTGGCTGTCTGAACCGCCCCATAGATTTGGGGAGTAGATAAGCCGAACTGAAGCAGCATCGGGCTGAGAGGAGAGGCGAATCTGCAGTCAAACTGATTTACATAGCAACCCGGTGACGCTGGTGCTTGGCTTCAGAAGGGGTGGAGTTGACCATCTTTAGTACTCTGCACTGACTAAAATCAGAGCTACAGCTACCCTGGGGAGTCCAGGAAGTGGGACGTGCTTGATTAATTTCCACGAGTCCAGCTAGGGTCCCTTCCGTAAGGGGGTTGGTCTAGAGGAGGAATTATTTTAGGACTTGTATTTCGACAAAAAAAAAAAAAAAAAGTGAGGTCACTTCAATAAATGAAAAATAAATTCTTTTTAATTTATTTTAATAGCTAAAAGCTGTTTCAGGACCTGCATATAGAACCCTGTGGGGAAATTGATTGATAAACACAAGCAGGCAGAGAGGATCCGCGTGAACCCTAGGGGAATCATTGACCCTACTTAGCTCTGTTTGACTGCTTGCCTGTGTGGATCTTTGATTTTTCTCTGTTTATTTCTGGTCTCTTACTTTTATTTCCTCTTTCCTCTCCCCTTTCTTTTTTCTTTCATTTTTTAAAAATAGGTGGTGCTAGCTTGTCGCTTCTTTGCTGTGCTTCTACTTCAGTAATTTCCCACTCGCTGTCTATATTGATTTTGTATTCCAAACTATTGCTTATCCTTCCTTCATCTTTCTGCCTTCTGCTTTCTGTTGTGACTCTTAGATACAACATTTTTTCGTAGGCCCACAACTTAAGGGTGTCAATTTCTATTCCATCTATTTTGTTTTCTTCTTTTTTTTTTTTTTTTATTAGTATTAACTTTTTCTTTCAGCCCTTTCTTTACTATTTCTCTCCCTCCTCATAATTCTAGCCTTCTAAATCACTATATATATATATTCCTCCATTTGTTTTCCCAGTCCATTGTAGGAACTCCACTTATTTTCCTATTACTCTACACTGCCTACACAAGTTAAATATTCATCTCATTAAGTCTCATTTGTCCCTCCTCTAACTTTTATCAATATTACTATTATCCTTCTGCCTTCCTTACATCTTTTGATTCCTCTGGCCCTAATCTTTTGCCTCCAAGGGAACATAGAAAGAAGTAAGGAAATAAAATAAGAAGAAAAAGTGCCAAAGAGAAAACTTAACTCACATGCAGAACCAACAGCTAAATAAAACTCTAGAGCATAGAGAAAAGCTAATCAACTGAACAAACCCATCAAGATAATATGATGACCAGAGGGCAACAAAAAAATACAAATAACTCTGAGAAACAGGAAAACATAGACCAGTCCAATGAACAAAATAAAAACCAGGAAGCAATGCAGAACATCGAACAACTAATCAAAGCTATCCAAACAAATATCATGGACCAACTTAAAGAAGTGAAGGAAGAGATTAAGGATATAAAAAAGACACTGGGAGAACATACTGAAGAAATAGCAAACATGCCTAAAAAGGTAATGGATATGATGGTAAACAATGGCACATTCCAAGAAATCAAAAAGACGCTGGATTCACATAAGAGCAGATTTGAACAGGCAGAGGAAAGAATTAGTGATATGGAAGACAATACAGCTGAAATCAAAGAGATAGTAGAACAGATAGACAAAAAGATAGAAAAAATCCAGAATGGGCTCAGGGAATTAACCTATAATACAAAACACACAAACTTACGCATTATGGGAATCCCAGAAGGAGAAGAGAAGGGAAAGGGAACAGAAGGAGTGTTGATGGAAATAATGGCTGAAAAGTTCCCAACCCTAATGAGAGAGATGGATGTGCAGATCCAGGAGCACAGCACACCCCAAATTGTATAAATCCCAACAGGCCAACTCCAAGACATATACTTGTCAAAATGTCAAATGCTCAAGACAAAGAGAAAATACTCAAGGCAGCAAGAGAAAAGAGAGCCATCACATACAAGGGAAGTACAATAAGATTAAGTGCTGATTTCTCAGCTGAAACCATGGAGGCAAGAAGACAGTGGTATGACATAGTCAAAATACTAAAAGAAAAAAACTTCCAGCCACAAATTCTCTATCCAGCAAAACTGGCATTCAAAAATGATGGAGAGTTCAAAATATTTACAGATAAACAGAAATTAAGACCATATGTTAATAAGAAACCAGCACTTCAAGAAATACTAAAGGAATCTCTACAAATTGAAAGGAAAAAAAAAGAGAGAGAGTTGGAGAAGAGTTTAAAAACAACTAAAAAATCAAAAAGAGAAACAAAATAACATATGACATCCATTAACCCAAAGAAAAAATGGCTGTAGTAAGAAATTCATTATGAGTAATAACACTGAATGTTAATAGATTAAATTCACTAATCAAGAGACACAGATTGGCAGAATGGATAAGAAAATATGATCCATCTATATGCTGTCTTCAAGAAACCCACCTTCGACCCAGGGATTCAAGGAAGCTGAAAGTGAATGGCTGGGAAACCATTTTACAAGCTAACAATAGCCAAAAAAGGGCAGGAGTAGCTATTCCAGTATCAGACAAAATAGACTTTAAATGGAAAACTATTGTAAGAGACAAAGATGGACACTACCTATTAGTAAAAGGAGTCATCTCTCAAGAAGAGAGAACAATCATCAACATTTACGCACCTAAACGGGGTGCCACAAAATACGTGCGGCAAACTCTAGAAAAACTAAGAGGAGAAATAAAAGCCTCTACAATTATAGCAGGGGACTTCAACACACCACCAGCATCATTAGACAGAACATCTAGACAGAGAATCAATAAAGAAACTAAGGCACTCAACAATACATTAGAAGACCTGGACTTAATACACATATACAGAACACTACACCCAAATACAGCGGGATTTACATTCTGCTCGAGTGCACATGGAACATACTAAAAGATAGACCACATGCTAGGCCACAGAACAACTCTCAATGAATTCAGAAAGATTGAGATTATACAAAGTAATTTCTCTGACTACAACGGAATGAAATTGGAAATCACTAAGGGCCAGAGAAACAGGTTAGGCACAAGGACATGGAAGTTAAAAACACACTCTTAGACAAACAGTCGGTCAAAAAGGAAATCTCAAAAGAAATCAGTAACTACCTTGAAACTAATGAAAACAACCACACAACATATCAAAACCTATGGGATGCAGCGAAAGCAGGCCTGAGAGGGAAGTTCATAGCCATATATTCATATATTAAAAAAGAAGAAAGAGCCAAAATTGAAGACCTAACTGCACACTTGGAGAAATTGGAAAAACAACAACAAACTAAACCTAAAGGAAGTAGAAAGAAGGAAATAACAAAGATTAGAGCAGAACTAAATGAAATAGAGAATAAAAAGCACTGGAAACAATAAACAAAACCAAAAGCTGGTTCTTCGAGAATATCAACAAAATTGACAAACCCTTAACCAGACTAACAAAAAAAAAAAAAAAAGAGAGAGAACAGATGCAAATACATAAAATAAGGAATGAGCAAGGGGATATCACTTCTTACCCCACAGAAATAAAGATTATCATAAGAGGATACTTTGAAAAATTATATGCCATCAAGAATGATAATTTAGAGGAAATGGACAAGTTTCTCGAAACCCACAAACAGCCTACGTTGATGAAAGAAGAAATAGATGAACTCAACAGCCCAATTACAAGTAAAGAGATAGACTCAGTCATCAAAAACCTCCCAACTAAGAAGAGCCCAGGACCAGATGGCTTCACAGCTGAATTCTACCAAAAATTCCGGAAACAGCTAACACCAATTCTACTTAAGCTCTTCCAAAAAAATAGAAGTAGAAGGAATATTGCCAAACTCGTTCTATGATGCCAACATTACCCTAATACCAAAACCAAAAAGATACCACAAGAAAGGAAAATTACAGACCAATTTCTCTAATGAACTTAGATGCTAAAATCTTCAACAAAATACTTGCTAACTGTATTCAACAACATATCAAAAGGATTATACACCATGGCCAAGTGGGTTTAATCCCAGGTATGCAAGGATGGTTCAATATAAGAAAATCAATCAATGTAATACACCACATAAACAGATTGAAAGAAAAAAAATCACATGATCATCTCTATAGATGCAGAAAAAGCATTCAACAAAATACAGCACTCTTTCTTCATAAAAAACACTACAAAAGATAGGAATAGATGGAAACTTTTTAAATATGATAAAGGGTATATATGAAAAACCCAAAGCTAACATCATTTTCAACGATGAATTCCTAAAAGCCTTCCCTCTGAAATCGGGAACTAGACAAGATGTCCACTATCACCACTCCTATTTAACATTGTCTTAGAAGTACTTGTGTGAGCACTAGACAAGAAAAGGACATAAAAGGCATCCAGATTGGAAAATAAGTAAAAATTTCATTATTTGCAGATGACATGATCCTATACATAGAAAGCCCTGAGAAATCGACAACAAGGCTTCTAGAACTTATAAAGGAGTTCAGTAATGTTGCAGGCTATAAGATCAATGCTCAAAAATCAGTAGCATTTGTATACACCAATAACGAGCAAACCGAGGAGGAAATCAGGAAAAAAAATACCATTTATAATAGTAACTAAAAGAATCAAATACCTAGGAATAAATTTAAAGATGTAAAGGACTTATATACAGAAAACTACACAACACTGTTAAAGGAAATCAAAGAAGACTCAAATAAATGGAAAAATATTCCCTGTTCATGGACAGGAAGACTAAACATCATCAAGGTGTCTATCCTACCCAAACTAATCTACAGATTTAATGCAATCCCAATAAAAGTCAACACTGTATTTTTTAAGGAACTGGAAAAACTAACCACAAATTATATTTTGAGAGGCAAGTGGTCCCGAATTGCAAAAGACATATTGAAAAAGAAAAATGAAGTTGGAGGTATCACACTACCTGACTTTAAAACATACTACAAAGCTACAGTGATCAAAACTGTGTGGTATTGGCACAAGGATAGACCTCCTGACCAATGGAACCGAATTGAGAGTTCTGATATAGATCCTCGCATATACAATTATCTGATATTTGACAAGGCCACGAAGCCCACTCAGTTGGGAGAGAATGGCCTCTTTAACAAGTGGTGCTTGGAGAACTGGATATCCATATGCAAAAGAATGAGAGAAGAATACCATCTCACACCTTATACAAAAATCAACTCAAGATGGATCAAAGATCTAAATATAAGAGCCAAAACCATAAAGACTTTGGAAGATAATGTAGGGAAACATATACAGGACCTTGTAATAAGAAATGGTTTCATGAACTTCACAGCCAAAGCACGAGCAGCAAGAGAAAAAATTGATAAATGGGATCCCCTCAAAATTAAAAACTTCTGCACCTCTAAGGATGTTATTAAGAAAATAAAAAGGCAGCCTACCCAATGGGAGAAAATATTTGGCAACCATATATCTGATAGGAGCCTAATATCCTGCATATATAAAGAAATCCTACACCTTGAAAATAAAAAGACAAACAACCCATTTAAAAAATGGTCAACTGGGAAGCGGCTGTGGCTCAATCAGTAGGGCTCCCGTTTACCATATGGGAGGCCCCGGGTTCGGTTCCCGGGGCCTCCTGGTGAAGGCAAGCCCGCCGGCACGGCGTGGTTAGCTGACCCAGCGAGCACAAGCAGCAAGGGGGGGGGATAAATGAATAAATAAATAAAATCTTTAAAAAAAAAAAAAAAATGGTCAAGTGACCTGAAAAGACACTTCTCCAAGGAAGAAATTCAAATGGCTAAAAAGGACATGAAAAAATGCTCAACATCGCTTGCTATCAGGGAAATGCAAATCAAAACTACAATGAGATACCATCTTACACCCATCAGAATGGCAGCTTTTAAAAAAACAGGAGACACTAAATGTTGGAGAGGATGTGGAGGAATAGGAACCCTCATCCATGGCTGGTGGGACTTTGGTATGGTCCAGCCACTGTGGAGGACAGTTTGGCAGTTCCTCAGAAAACTAACAATAGATTTTCCGTATGATCCAGCGATTCCACTGCTGGGTATATACCCAGAAGAACTGAAAGCAAAGATACAAACAGATATATGCACACCAATGTTCATAGAGGCATTGTTCACCATTGCCAAAAGTTGGAATCAGCCCCGGTGCCCATCAACCGACAATGGATAAGCAAAATGTGGTACATACATGCAATGGAATATTACTCAGCTGTAAGAAGGAATAAAGTGCTAACACATGAAATAACGTGGATGAATCTTGAATACCTTATGTTGAATGAAGCAATCCAGGCACTGAAGGATGAACAGTATATGACCTCACTGATTTGAACTGAGGAAAGTGAGCAGTCTCTGAGAACCATAGTCTGAAAGATAGGTTAACTAGGGAGAGAAAGAGAAGAGCAGGCTCTGAGCCATCACCCATATGGACATAATCTATGGTAAAGGGATAGAGTATAGTTGCATATTGAAGGATCGGACAGATGGGTTTGGTGGTGCAGCGTTGACAGGTGGCTAGATTAGGAAGGGCAGGTTCAAATACCCAGGGCATGTAACTATGAATCTTGACATTCCATGAGTCAAGAAAGGAGAGTGTCATGTGCCCCAGAGTGAGGGGGAGGTAGGAACAGAAAAGAACAAACAGCGGGTATTTAGTGGTCATGGGAAAGGTTTTTCATTACTTTACAGTAATGGACACAGGACATGGTAAATATCATCAAAACTTATTAAACTGTATTGTCTAAATTGTAAACTATACTGTAAATCATTGACAATGTTTAGTTGCTGTATTTTGCTGTCTGTGTAACAGTTATAACAATGCTAACCTCCAAAAAAAAAAAAA
>JAKSZT010054332.1:1416644-1462224 GCA_026826555.1 Tolypeutes matacus
GGGGGGGGGGAAGGGTGTGGTGGTTTGGTATCTGGGAGTCTCTGGTATTCTGTGTGTGACTTTGCTGTCACCTAAAACTTCTTTGAAAATTAAATGAAAATTTGGGAGAAAAAAATAAAATAAAATAAAATAAAATAAAATAAAATAAAATAAAATAAAATAAAATAAAATAAAATAAAATAAAATAAAATAAAATAAAATGAAATGAAATGAAATACTAAAATTTAGCAGCTTTTTCCACTCTCAATTAGAGATGAAGTGGGCATCATCATCCCAGAGTTTTGATGATATTTACCATGTCCTGTGTACATTACTGTAAGGTAATGAAAAACCTTTCCCATGACCACTAAATACCCCATTAGATCTTAACTGTTCCTTCCTCCCCACCCCCCTGGGGCATATGACACTAATCTGTCTTGACTCATGGAATGTCAAGATGCATAGTTACATGCCCTGGGTATTTGAACCTGCCATTCCTAATCTACCCACCTGTCAATGCTGCACCACCAAACCCAGTAATATCACTACCAATCTGTCCTATCCTTCAATATGCAACTATACTTGAATTTATGAAATTACACAGTGTGTCTAGATGGGAAATAAGCAGATATCTACTTTAAGTCACATTGGTTTTTCACTGATTTGTAGACAACAGATATTGGAAAACACATAAAATAATGCAAAATATAATTTAAAGATACATAATATGATTGAACACTGATAAAAAAAATTAAGGGGAAAATACTAACAAAATATTGGGGAAAACAATAATTGCTTTTAAATACATTATAAAAAACAATATTTTCACACTTATAAAATCACCAGATTCTTATATACTTCAATTTCACATCAATCTGATTTGAACTTCTTAAAGAAGTAAAAATAAGATAAATCCCTTAAATGAACTCATGATATTCCATAGAAAATAGCATGCTTTTCAACTAAATATTAACCCAATACCTATAGTGTAATAAAAGTAAACTGAGGTCTTGATATCCTTGCCTGCCATATGAAATTTTAAAAAGGCTTGTGCCATTAATATTATTAATATTAATAATATAGACTTTTCTCATTTAGTAGTCTAGTAAGGTCCTAATAAATCTCTTATGAGATTATCAGCGGCTAGGATCATTGAAGCATTGTACTAAAGATGTTCTTAACATCTATTATGTTACTGTTCAGTATTTTTTTTTCTTTTTGCTAGTTGATGCTTTATAATGAACTCAGAAATTACCTATAAAACAGAAAAAAAATATGAAATTATTATTTTGGAAAGTGAAGAATAGGCACTGCTGGACTGTTGTCACTGAGAAAAAGAACAAATAAGTTCAGCCATTATAATAACTTCTGTCTGCACAAACTTTCTAAACCTCAGCACAGAAAACAGGAGCCTACAAAAGTAGGAAAGTCTCAATGATTTGTGGAGACAAAGATCAGTATTTGAGGCCATTGACATGACTGGAATTTGGAGGGCAGGACCCTGGATACATAAGAGTGGTACAGCAGGGATCTCCAGAAGTCTGCCCTGGAGATCCACTGAGACTTGGACTGAAAATTAAACTGCACAAGTGTACAACCAAACAAATTAAAATTGCATGGGAAAGGGAAATTGATTTATAGAAAGTCCGTATGTGCTCAAATATTTAAAAGAAAATATGAAAAGATTTAAATCTAAGAAATCTCAATAGAGAAATAAAAATAGAAACATGAGATTTTAGAATTGATAATTCAACCTAAAAAGAAAAGAATCATCCCCTTGACCTTTATGAAAGTAATTATCATTATACAACTGAAGAACGAGAGAAAAAGGGAAAAATGAGAAAAGTCTAAATAAACTGTGAATCCATGTCACTATCAAAAGTATATAAGTTTTCAGAACTAGAATAGACAGTAGTAGGTATTTTTTAGAAGAAATAATGGCACAAATTTTCCAAACTTTATGAAAATATAAATTCAAGATCCAGGAAACTCAAAGTATCTCAAAAACTGTAAGTACCAGGAACCACATAAGGGCATATCACAATAAAAATAATTATAAAGTGTTCAGAAAAATTACACATTAAGAGCAGGGTCACAAAGACTAAAACTTTACTCAGTTCCCATGAGAAACAATGATAGGAAGAAGACAAAAGAAATGTTTAAAGTGCCTCAAAAAGAAAAGTGTCAACTTAGAATTCTGTAACAAGCACAAATATCCTTAAAATCAGGGTGATTCAAAAATTTTGTACAGACTAAGAAAACTAAGGAGATCTGTGTCTCTCTGACCCTCACTAAAGAAATGTTGAAGTTCTTAAGACAGAATGGAAATGATAAAAAATATTCAGTGTCAAATCTATTAAAACATGAATACAATGGTAATGGTACATATTTGGATGAATATTAAGGATTTGTCTATTTTTTTTCAATCTTTTAAAGGCATTATTTAATTTAAGGCAAAAATAATATAATGTTGGATTTATAGCCAAAAATACAAATGCATGACAACAATATTAAGAATCCCAGGGAAATAAAATATCATGTAATTAATTTATTTTGAATGTAAAGTGGCACAATATTATTTTATGGTAGACAGTGATAATTTAGGTACACTTGTTGTATAACAGATAAATAATTTAAAATGCAAGAAAGAGGTATGGATAAAAAGCCAATAGTGGAAAAAATAAAATATTAAAAATTTTTAATTCAAGACAAATCAGTCAAGAAAGAAGGAAATATTTCAAACTACACTTGAAAACCTGGGCATTAGCATATACGTAAAACACACCTCAATTTAAAACATACAAATCTGGTCATGTTCTTCTTTTAACAATCATCAAAAGGCTTCTCTTCAGCTTTAGGAAATAAATATAAGGGAAAAGAATTTCATCTGAATTCCTCTATATCAACCCATGAATTTATTTTCACTGAACTAACACTTTTAGTCTTTTGTCTAATATTTTGTTCAGTCATTTGTGTAGATATAGAAATTCACAAGTAACCTAAATGGTATATAAAGTATGTTCACATTTCTCATTAGATTTAAATAAACTATTAAAAAAAAAAAAAAACCCAAGATACATGAACCTGGGTAATTAAAGTCTATTCATCATTAAATATTGTGAGTTATCATTTCTAGAATCTGTGCCCTAGTAATGGAATGCAAAGCATGTACAAAATTTAGATTCATAATTTGGTGGTTGTGTAGCATAAGCAGCAGCATGAGCAAAAAAAATTGAACTTGTAATCTCATAAATAACATAATATGCATAAAGTTTCTATATAAAAGCCCATAGCCTTGTCAAGATTAATATTAATGAGAACTTTTGCTTCTCTTTCTTTACAAAGAAAATGCATGATGTATCCGTGTAATGTTTCACTCATTTCCTATTCTTAACACTGTGAAACAGAGGAATGAGGCACAATATGTATCTTCAATTTTAACCAGAGTAGCAAACTAGGAAAGCTCCCTAAACTGCTTCCCAAGGATGTTGAGACTGTGGTTAATTTTCTTTATTTCAAATCTTGTCTATGACTAATTCTCTTTGTTTCAAACCTGTATAAAGACTGTGAGAAAACCCATTATTGGGGAGGTAGGTATGAGACTGATTAGTTCTGTCCTCCACCAGCTAATAAACCCTCTTTTACATCCCAGCATAGTTCCCTGTGTCTGTCTATTCTGCCATGCCATGCCAAGAGATGAGTCTGTGGACTATGTCGATCTTCAATTTGGCACGCCAGGAGGGACTGGCATCCTCATGAGAATGATGCTTCTCAGTGGATTCTTAGACCCCTGAGGGAGGACATTTGTAGGCTCCAGTTCTATGGCCACTGGAGGATTTTACTCAGGGAATCAGTACAGGTGTCTCTTGCCCCAAGCACCTAGTATCCTTAAGGCAGAAGACAGAAGGAAAACAGGAATTTTCTGTGTGCTGTATGTGAAAATTGTATTGTCCTTGTTCTCAGCAGCACAACTCCTGTCAAAACTGTAAGTGGCAATGTCACCCTTGATTTTGGGCTTGAGTTATTAAAGGGAGCAGCCCCTGGAATAAGAAGGTTTTGCTGAGGTTGGTTGCCCAAGCCTTGGCTTCTTGGAAATTGCTGATTACATTTTACTAAAATGGGAAATAAGTAAAGGGAAATGGGTTCAGTATCCTAGGTTGCAAAGCATTGGGAACAATTTTGGTATGCATCTATGACTAAAAAGAGAATGACCCAACTTTGTAAGATCTGGCTTCAATGTGAATTAGAGGATGCACAAAAATGGCCAGCCCATGGGTTCTTTGAATATAATATTATTTAAAATTAGACCCTTCTGTAGGAGATTAAGTAAATAGTATGAAATTCCTTATAGTCAATGTTTCATGACACTAGAACAAAGTGAAACACTTCAGAGGAAATATTTCAAGCATTATGTATTGCCAGTTAGTCAAGCCCCAAACTCTCAATGTTCAAAAGCCAGAGATGACAACGCCTCACTATTTCAACTAGCTAAGGAATTGATTATTCAACCCTCTACTTCAAGAAATAATTAAATAACAGTAAAAATGAGGCAAGCAAAATGAGAAAAAAAGTCTTCCTGATTTTAGTCCCATTGATGGTGATGATGTTTGATATACCATCATTTCAAATACTTCTAGGATTGAAATTGCCACAGCCCCAGTACATCCTCTACCCCCATATCAAGGTTATGCAAACAAACCTGAGTTACCATTAACTCCTCCAGAAATGGCCTCTCCACCCCACACCCAATGAGGTATGACTTTCATCCAGGGTGCCTCTGCTTCAAGAGGCCAAAGCCAGGGCAAATTTCCCCTTTGACAATTACGTGCAGGAATAGATTAACAAGGGCAACCAAGGGGCTATCTATACATGCATACTCCATTTTCAACATCAGATCTATATAATTGGAAAGATTATATCTCAAGCTACAGAGAGGACCGATGAAGGATGGAAAATTTTTTCAAACTTATATTTGTAACTCACAACCCTAATTGGGCAGACATTCACTCTTTACTGAATAAACTTTTAATCTCAGAGAAAAAGCAGATTGTATTAGAGAAGGATCACGATCATGCTGATTTTCTAGCTAATAGTAACCCTAACAATGCCATTTATGCCCCAGGAAGCCAAGTAGTATTAACAGCTGACCCATTTGGAACCTAAATGAACAAGAGGACTGAAGTAAACTATATTATTACAAAGTTTGCATAATTGAAGAACCCAGGAATGGAGTTCCTAACAAGAAAAAATTAAGCAAAATCCAAGAAATTGTCCAGAAACTGAATGAAAATCCATGTATTCCTAAGGATACTCTTTGAGACTGTCAGTTCACTGCCCTAGATTCAGAAGATCTTGTGAATTGGCACAATATTAATTAGTTTTTATCCACCAAAGAGTTCCTGATATGTTGCAAATTTCAAAAAGTAGAGGGATGGCTAGGCCTTCCAGTTTTGGCCTTAGAAATTGCTTTCAATGTGTATTACAACCAGAAGCAGCCCAAGAAAAGCACATTTTCCCAGAATAACAATATCCTTCATTTCTTACAATTGATGAAAATATACTGAAGCATTGCCAATAAGCAAAGATTATAGTTTACATTAGAGTTTACACTCTTTCCCACACAATTTTATAAGTTATGACAAGATATATAATGTCCTGTATCTGTCATTTCAATGTCATTTAGAATAATTCCAAAGTCCTGAAAATGCACCAAATTATACCTGTTTTTCTCTCTCGCTCCCCTCAGAACCTCCAGTGGCCACTACCTCCACATATGATAAAAGTTCTTCCATTGCAAGAACAACAATGTCTATAGTAGAATTACAGTAAGTCTACTCTAGTCCATTTTTCATTCCCCAATCCTGAGCATTCTGGAATGGTGATGCCCACTCTGGATCTAATTGAGAGGGAGCTTAGATATCATGGGGCATATGGATGGTACTATCTTCTTTGCAGTTGCAGGCTCTCTCTGTTCCTTGGGATGATTGTTCATCATCATTTCCTTGTTAGTTGTCGTGGGTGAGTCCAATGAACTGGAGAGTAGGTTTTGCAACTCCGTTGAGATTCAGGGCCCAAATGGTGCATGGACAGCCCAAAGATTTAAGTCTCTTGGACATACACCAATCAATTCTATAACTAAGTATAGGTTCCAATAGAAGGGGAAGAAGAGCCATGTGTAGGGAAACCACGGCTAAGTCCAACTCTTTCACACTGGCGGGCATCAATTTCAAAGGAGGGCCCCCCGGCAGGATGCAAAACTATTGAGGTATCTGTCCTGCTTATAGTGTCTGGATGTCTCCAGGGGCATTGGTAGTTGGTGCTTGGTAGTAATACCTCAATGCCAGGGAGGCTTATCTCCTGAGTCATGTCCCACACTAGGGGGAAGGTAGTGCATTTGTATGCTGAGTTTGGCTTAGAGAGAGGCCACATTTGAGCAACAAGGAGGCTCAGGAGGTAACTCAGGCACCCTACAAGACTAGGCTAAGTTTCAATTTCAAAAGTAAAGGTTCATAAGTACAGTGTTAATATAAAGAGCCCATCAATGGCCCATCCTCCTTCACAAGGCACTGCCCCTGTACTCAGTGTACTGCTAATCTTTTAACAGAATACCTGAGAAAAACCCTGTAATAGTAGAGGGAACCAATAAAAAATTAGACCTCCTGGGTTCCTAGAAAGCCCTTAGGCTCCCAGCATAGTCCAACTCCATAACTCAATTCATCATATTTAGTTCATATCAGTGAGTCCATAAAATATTTGTACTTTAGTGTCTGGCTTATTTCACTCAACATGTCATCAAGGTCCCCCATGTTGTCATATGCTTCCCCAGCTGATTTTTGCCTACAAATTAGTGGTTTTCCATCATATCGATGTATCACATTTTGTTTATACATTCATTGGTTAATGAACACCTGGATTATTTCTGTCTTTTAGTAGTTGAAAATAATGCCACTCTGAACATTGATGTGAAAGTGTCTGTTCACATCCTTGCTTTCAGTTATTCTGAATATATTACTACAGGATTGCCCAGTCACATGGCAGTTCTGAGTTTCCTGAGGAACTACCAAATGGTCTTCCACAAAGGCTAAACCATTTTAAACTCTCACCAACAATGAAGGACTGTTCCTATCCTATTTCTTCACATCCTCTCCAACACTTCTTGTTGTTGTTTTTATAATGCCATTTCTGTATTGTGTGAAATGATATCTTATTTTAGTTTTTATTTTCATTTCCAATCCCAAATAGCTATTGATGCTGAGCATTTTTTCATGTACCTTTTCGTCATTCATATTTCCTCTTGAGACAAATATCTACTCAAGACTTTTGCACATTTTTTAAATTGGATTGCTTGTTGATTTGTCAATAAGTTGTGTGATTTCTATATAACATGTAAATCAAACCATCATCAGTTATTTGGTTTCCAAAGGTTTTTTTCCCAAGTGTGTGCTTTTTCACATTCTTAAAATTGTTTAAAATAAAAAAAAATGTCTAATTTGAGGCAGTCCATTTATCTATTTTTTCATTCGAGCTCATTCTTCATGAATAAGGTCTAAGAAACTACTGCTTACCACAAATTCTTGAAGATGTTACCTTAAAGTTTCTTCTTGGAATTTTATATTTAGGTTGTTGATCAATTTTGAGTTAAGTTTTGTATAAGATGTGAGATGGGGATCCTCTTTATTTTAGCTATAGATATTTAGTTTACCAAGCACATTCAGGCTGTTCTGACCCAGTTGAGTGGTTTGACAGGATTCTCAAATATCACTTGACCATGGATGTGGTGGTCCATTTATGAACTCTTGATTCAATTGCATTGGTCAATCTGTCTACTTTTATGCCAGAATCATGCTGCTTTAACCACTGTAGCTAGATAAAATACTTTAAATTGGGGAAGATAGTACTCCATATTTGTTCTTTTTTTTATTTTTAATTTTTTTTAATAATAATTTTTTTTTATTTTTAAAAATATACTTAGATTACATAAATGTTAGACAAAAATTATAAGGATTCCCATATGCCCCACCTACTACACCTCCCACAACTTCCCACATATTTCATTAGTGTGGCACATCACCTGCAATGGATATACACATCCTGGGGCTTTGCCACTAAGCATGGACCATAGTTCACATTGTAGACCACACTCTTTACCCCACAGTTCTGCATGTTATATGCTGATATAAAATGGCCATTTCTGTCATTTCAATGTCACTCAGGATAATTCCCAAGTCCTGAAAAAGCCCATGAATTACAATGGCTTTTCCCTCTCCGTGCCCCCAAAGCATCCAGTGGCCACTGGCTCCACATTAATGTTGTAATTTCTTCCATTGCTTGAATCATAATATGTCTATAACAGAATACCAGAAAGTCCACTCTAGTCCATAGCTCTTCCCCAATCCTGAGGAGTCTCCCACTCCACCTCCAATTGAGAGGGCACTTATATCCCATACTATTATATCTATATCCCATACTATTATATCTATAACTTAATGCATGTTCCTTGATGCCATATAACTTACACTAAGATATTGCTTATAATGTGCCTGAATTGACACTGTTCTGAAAGAAGTGTGTTGATAACCATGAAACATTACATTGTTCACTCTTGTTTCCACTGTCATAGTAAAAGGAATTAGACTTTGTGGGGTTGACTTTACCACAAAGTGAAGTAATATAAGATAATGTAATGTAACCTTATATAAAATAGCTGTAACTATGCATGACAAACTGGAGGCAATAAGGAACCTAGGGAAAAAGTAGAGGGATTATATAGGCTGTACCTGCTCCTCCTAGTCCACAGTAATGATTACATTTTTCTTTAGAGAACTAACAGCTCAAAACTGTGTGTCATCTTGAATTGATCAAAATACCACTAACTGATGGTGATAGAGACCACCTAGGCTTGACCAGTTCTAGTCCATGCTGCTGTTCTTCAAGTGCATCCTGATGTGCTCTAAAATGAAGACATAATTACACTTATGTGGACACAGTGCCAAGAAGCATAACTCAAAATATGCTGGAGTTTATTGTTAACACAGGATTTGTGAAATGCAGCCATGAGCAAAAACTGGGATGGGAAACATAGCCTACTTATATAGTCAAAACCTAGCAATGGAGATTCAGAGAACATAGGACTAATTGATTACCGCACTCCCTTAAGGAGTTTCTCTATTAAAAGCTACTTCAGAGAAATTCAATTTGGGGTCTGGACATAGGATGAAATGTCAGCAACATTTCATTTCCCCACATGATCCAGCTACTTGAGTAGGATTGTGGAGTTTATGTCCTTGGTTAAGCAGGAAGGTAAGGAGGAATACAATTAAATATATATTAAAGAAGGAACTGATATGCGAATTTCCTCCAGGTGGCATAGCTTGCTTAGCACTCCTAATCTCTTAATGTGTAAACTGGTTACATAATTAAAGTTAATTTGAAAGAGACTATGAGCCTAATGTTCTGGTATAATTCAAGAATGCATCACAGTATTCTGAAATGTTGATTTACTGAAGGAAAATAAAAAATCAAATTGTTAGGAGCTTACTTTATGTCCTTTGAATTGTCCATATATTTTAGGTTATGATTATATTTCAAAACATAGGAAGTGAGAGAATTCAAAAAATATAACAATATGAGTGAATTTGGAATAGAAGATGCATATTACTTATGATAGCCACTGTAATTTTACTGTGTCAAGTGGCTTGGTAATTTCCTTCTGGGAAATAAATTTCAATCAGCAAGCATGAAAAATCACAGGCAGTTTTAATTAGCAATTATATTAAGGAAGAGTGCCAAAAAAGCAAAATACCTGAAAAAAATTAGTAGCATGTTTTATAATTAGCCAAACAATAGAGGTCTATTTTCTAGATAAGGTCTGTAGATGTAAGGAGCATTTCTAAGATAACCATATGGTGCCGGTCAGGACCTGGGTCCGTGAAAATGGTGCCATGGATAAGAAAGAAAGAATAAGACAAGAAGAGAAGAGAGACTGGGATGAGGGGACTCTCCGTCCGGAGATGGAGATGTAGTGAACCCCAGGGTTAAAACACCTGAGTTGTATATTTATAGAAATGCTGAAGGAATATTGAACACATTAAATTGTGGGAGGACAAAATGGTGGAAGAAACAGTGTATCAACAATTTATTCACAGGGTATCAGGGGAGCTTACAAAATAGCAAAGTATTAATCTGCAATAAGTAAGTACTATTATAGAGTTGGGTTTAAACACTTATGAGAGGGTCTCTGGCTTAAGATCATTGAGTATGCAGAAAAAAATGAATTTTAAAAAATAGTCATGTATGTGCAGAAGCATGAGAAAAATACAATTGTTGTGATCGATGGACTGTTGTTAACGGCAATTCTGTAACATTCTTGCATCAGTGCCAAAGATGTAATGTGTTGATAATGTGTGGGGGGGGGCGTGGAAAAAGTGCCAAATGTACACTATGAACCATGGTTGGTGGTAATAGTCTGATTATATTATCTCATAATCTATAACAAATATTTCACCATGGTGTAGTGTGTTGGTGAAGGGTGTTAAATGGGAATTTGACAGGTATGCATGATTGATTTGTAAGTTCACAAATTCTGTAATAAAAATATATTAAAAAATAATAAGGTGAGTTGAGGGAAAATAAACTAAATTTAAGATATGTACTATAGTTGGTAGTAATATTTTGATATTTCTCTTGCATAGTTTGTAACAAATATTTCACAACAATGCAAGGTTTTGGTGGAGGGGTAATTTAAGGGACCCCTATATGAAGTTATGCATGTTTATTTTGTAAGTTGACAACTTTTACTACAATATTTTTGTTTATGTATGTTCATGTATGAATGATAGACTTCAATAAAAAAATATATTTTTAAAAAGTAGTTATGGGATGAATAGGATGAGAGAGAGTAGATGAAAGAAATAAGACCTGTGATGAAGCGTGGAACAAATCTTCCCACATATGAACTAAGAATGTTTTTAAATCTTCTAGGGAGTAAGGAAGAGAATGAACAATTTTTGTAGAGATAGATTAAGTAAAGTAGGTTAAGATTTAAAAAGCCCACCTTCTTTCCCTCCTCCACCTCCATAAGCAAAGCAATGAGAAAGGAGATATTTACTAACTACAAAAATACCCATAGACTCTCTAGAATTAAATTGATCAGACTGCCTGGGGAGTGTAAAGGTTTCTAGGATAAGGTGGGCAACCCAAGAATGACTTTGTCTTTTAGGCACTTGGCACAGCCAGATTGAAAATTTATTCACCATCAGAGCATAAAACTTAGTCTGTCAATTAATGGGCCCTGCAGAAATGCACAAAGCTTTTAACCATCATTCAACTCTCCAGGAATGAGTTAGAGCAGAAAGTAATGCATTTCAACCAGAAAAGAAAAAAACAAACCAACACAAGAACTAACTAATAAAAATGTCAATTCAACAAGTATCAATGAATACTACTTTTTAATTTCTGCCTTCAAGCAACTGATAACTAAGTGAAAAGAAACAGACAAACAAAACAAAACAACAGACAAAAATAAAACATAAATTAGTAGAGTGTTATATGGGGATAAATGCTAAAGGAAAAAATGGGGAAGTGGGGTAGAGAGGATGATGGGAACATGTTTAAAGACAATGTCCATTAACATGAAGTTTTAAGGAGCAAGAAGCATTGGGTAAAGGTATGAAGACAGTGAAGGACTTGCTCTAAGGAATAACTGGAAGATGACCAGAAGGCACAGCCAATACAAATTCCTTCAGGCTAAAGCTATCCAGGTGTGTTCCAAAAACAAGGAGGATAGTGTGGCCAGAGCTGAACCAGTAAGGTAACAAAAATAGTGGATAAGATCTGGGATGTAATGGTTTCCATTTCTTTGGACACAGAAGTTAATACACTATATGATTTATGTGAAATTCAGAAACAAGCAAAACATAATCCTTTGAGGTAGATGCCAGACAATAGTTTATCTCTGTGGATAATGACCCGTGAAGGCCCAGGAAATGTTCTGTATTTTCATCTGGATGGTAGTTATCTACGTTTAGACATTCATAAAATTTTATCCCATGGTACATTTAGGACTGGGGGATTCAATACACTTTGGTGATACATATACATAGGTTTTATTCCTTAAATATTAAAATAAGAGGGAGATAAATGTGTAATGCATATATCAAGAAGCCACAGCATAATGTTGCCATGTTATAGCAAAGTTATTCATAAATCAATACATAAGTGTATTTATTGTTTTTTTTTTTAAAAAAAAGATGGTAAATAAGTATGCCTGGATATTTTTCACCCCATCTAATTTATTTCAGTATTATTTCCTAAAAATTATTTATGTATTTGTCCACATTGTTCATTGATTTTAACTCTAATATTGTGGGCCGTTTTAAATGGAATTATAGAACTTCATAGCATTTTCTAGAGATATTAGTATAAAATAGCCAAAATAATGCACAATAATATTTTGTTTTAAATGTGAATCTGATCAAAGTAAAAGGAGAACTTCAGTAATTTAGGCTGAAATCTTCCTTTTCCAAAGTCTATAACCAAAGCACAAGCCATACTTCTTGCAAAACTACACCTGCATGGAGAATAATCCCCTGCAAAGAGAAATAAGGGAACTTATGCCTAGTGCTTTGGACAGGAGGCAGGAGAAGGAAAAGAAATTATTGTGAAAATGGAGAATTAAAAAGATGTTAGCACTTCCCTCCCCCTCCTCAGAACGTCTAGCAAACACCATCTTTATATCAGTGTCAAAAGGTCTTATTTCCCTCACGCTATTAACTACAATAACAATAAATCAACATTGGTCTGTGGTTGCAAAAAAAAAAAGATGTTACCAATTCTGTCTGTTGGCTATTGTGAATCATGAACATTGTGGTAAGATATGTGTCTGAGTCCCTGTTTTTAATTATTTGTTGTAAAATCCTAACAGTGGTATTGCCAGGTTATATGCTAATTTTATGATTAACTTTTTGAGAAACTGTCAAACTATTTTCCATTGTGGCTATATCATTTTGCATTTGCACCAACAATGTAGAAGTGTTCCAATTTCTCCACACCCTCACCAATACTTTCTATTTTTCAAATAATAACCTTCCTAGTGGATGTGAATAGGTATCTTGTTACAATTTTGATTTGCATTTTCCTAATGGCTGATGATGCTCAGCATCTTTTCATGCACTTATTGAGCATTTTAAACAAAGTGTGCAGTGTGGCATAACACACAATGGTATAATACTGAGCCATTAATAAGAATGGATTTCTGATATATGCTACAACATAAATTAACCTTGTAATATTATGCTAAGTGAAATAAGCCAGACCCAAAAGGAGAAATGTTATGAAATATGTAGAGTAAGCAAATTTTCAGAAACAGTAATTATAATAGAGGTTATCATAGATTGGGGGCAAGAGAATGGGGAGTTATTGTTTAATGGGTAGAGAGTTTCAGTTTTGAATGAAGAAAATGTTTTTCATTTCTTGGCTTGTGCCATTGTTCACCATCATATCCATTACCTTTTTAGGCATGTTTCCTATTTCTTCAGTATGTTCTCTCAGTGTCTTCTTTATATCCTTAATCTCTTACTTCAATTCTTTAAGTTGGTCCATGATATTTGCTTGAATAGCTTTGATTAGTTGTTCGATGTTCTGCATCGCTTCCTGGTTTTTATTTTGGTTATTGGACTGGTCCATGTTTTCCTGTTTCTCAGAGTCATTTGTATTTTTTTGTTGCCCTCTGGTCATCATATTATCTTGATGGGTTTGTTCAGTTGATTAGCTTTTCTCTATGCTCTAGAGTTTTATTTAGCTGGTGGTTGTGCGTGTGAGTTAAGTTTTCTCTTTGGCAGTTTTTCTTCTTATTTTATTTCCTTATGTCTTTCTATGTTCCCTTGAAGACAAATGATTAGGGCCAGAGGAATCAAAAGATGTAAGGAAGGCAGAAGGATAATAGTAATATTGATAACAGTTAGAAGAGGGGCCAAATGAGACTTAATGAGATAAATATTTAACTTGTGTAGGCAGTGTAGAGTAATAGGGAAAAAAAAGGAGTTCCTACAATGGACTGGGAAAGCAAATGGAGGAATATATATATATATATATAGTGATTTAGAAGGTAGAATTATGAGGAGGGAGAGAAATAGTAAAGAACGGGCTGAAAGGAAAAAGTTAATACTAATAAAAAAAAAGAAGAAAACAAAGTAGATGGAATAGAAATGGACACCCTTCAGTTGTGGGCCTATGAAAAAATGTTGTATCTAAGAGCCACAACAGAAAGCAGTAGGCAGAAAGATGAAGGAAGGATAAGCGATAGTTTGTAATACAGAATCAATATAGACAGTGAGTGGGAAATTACTGAAGAAGAAGCACAGCAAAGAAGGGACAAGCTAGCAGCACCTAATTTTTAAAAAATGAAAGAAAAAAGGAAGGGGGGAGGATAGAGGAAAGAATAGCAAAAGACCAGAAAGAAACAGAGAGAAACCAAAGATCCACACAGGCAAGCAGTGAAACAGAGCTAAGGAGGGTCAATGATTCCCCTAGGGTCCACGTGGGTCCTCTCTGCCTACTTGTGTTTATCAATCAATTTCCCCGCAGGGTTCTATATGCAGGTCCTGAAGCAGCTTTTAGGTATTAAACTAAATTAAAAAGAATTTATTTTTCCTTTATTGATGTGACCTTCTCACTTTTTTTTTTTTTTTTTTAGCGAAATACAGGACCCAAAATAATTCCTCCTCTAGACCAACCCCCTTACGGAAGGGACCCTAGCTGGGCCTGTGGAAATTAATCAAGCATTTCCTACTTCCTGGACTCCCCAGGGTAGCTGTAGCTCTGATGTTAGTCAGTGCAGAGTGCTAAAGACGGCCGATTCCGCCCCTTCTGGAGCTGAGCACCAGCGTCACTGGGTTGCTATGTAAATCAGTTTGACTGCAGATTCGCGTCTGCTCTCAGCCTGATGCTGCTTCAGGTCAGCTTATCTGTTCCCCAAAGCTATGGGGCGGTGCAGGCAGCCAGATCGATGTCGAAAAATAAAAATAAAAATAACTTTCCCTGTCCTCCAACAGAACCCTTCCTCTTTTGGGGAATGTCCCTTCTTCCTGGCTCCGCGGCGGCCTGGTCTTATCCCTGGGCAGCTAGGCAAATCAGCTCCCTCCCCCGACCATAATTCCCCCACCCGTTCACCGGGTACCGATTAGTCCGGCTGTTCTGTTCACAGAAGGTCCAAGGGGTGCCAGGCAGCCAGATCCCCAGAAAATAAAACTTTCTCGCCCCGGTCGTGGCTCCAAGTGGCTGTTTTATTTTATTTTTTTCCCTCCCTAACCGCGAGGTTCAGCCATCCATGCCAACCATCACTGGCAGGCTTAAAACTCACGAATCTCTACCGTTTTGTCCACACTGTTGATCCGCGTATATAGATGTCCCAAGTTTCTCACTACACATGTGCACAGCACAGACCCCCAGGCAGGACCCCTTCCACAATCCGCCTTGCTCTGGAAGCTTGCAGTGTGTGCCCTCCTACACTAACGCCATCTTGGCCCCTCCACCTGATTATATGTTTTTGTTGTTGTTGTTGCTCTTGATTTCATTTATTTCTGCTCTCATAATTACTATTTCTTTTCTTCTGCTTGGTTTCAGATTAGTTTACTGTTCACTTTCTCGTTCCTCCAGGTGTGTGGTTACATCTTCAGTTTTAGATCTTCCATCTCTTTTATTGTAATCATTGAGGGTTATAAATTTCCCTCTCAGCACTGCCTTTACAGTGTCCCATATATTTTTTTGTTGTGTTCTCATTTTCAATCACCCCAAGATATTTGCTGAATTCTCTTGCATTTTTTGACACAGTGATTATTTGAGTGTGTTGTTTAATCTCCATATATTTATGATTTTTCACCATTTCCATCCATTATTGATTTCCAGCTTCATTTCATTGTGATTAGATAAAGTGTTTTGTATAATTTCAATATTTTAAATTTATTAAGACTGTTTTTGTGAACCAACATAGGGTCTATATTGGAGAAGGATACATGAGCCCTTGAAAACAATGTATATACTGCTTTTTGGGGTGCAATGCTCTATACATGTCTGTTAGGTCTAGTTCATTTATCATGTTATTTAAGTTCTCTGTTTACTATTTATCCTCTGTTCAGATATTGATAGTGATGTATCAAAATATCCCACTATTATTGTAGGCACATATATTTCTCCTTTCAGCTTTACCAGTGTTTGCCTAATGTCTCTTGGGACACTCAGGTTAGATGCATAAATATTTAGTATAATTACTCCTTCTTGGAGAATCGTCACTTTTACTAATATATAATGACCTTCTTCATACCTTATAACAGTTTTGCATTTGAAATCTATTTTTTCCAATATTAGTATTGCTACTCCAGCACATTTTTTGTTACTATTTGTGTGGAATATCTTTTTCTAACCTTTCACATTTAACCTGGTTTTGTCCTTACATCTGAGGTGAATCTCTAGTAGACAGCGTGGAGATTGCTCATATTTTTTATCCATTATATAAGTCTATGTCTTTTGTTTGGGGAGTTCAAGCAATTAAAATTCAATGTTATTACTGTAAAGGCATTACTTACTTCATCCATTTTGTCCTTTGGCTCTCTTTTGCCATATCATACTATTGTCTGTCTCTTACATTTTAATTTACCCTTCCTAATAATCTTTATTTCTACACTCTTCTGTAAGTCTCTCGCCCTTATTTTTCCTTTCAGGCTGCAACATTCCCTTTAGTATCTCTTGTAATTCTGGTCTTTGGTAACATATTCTCTCAGTTTTTCTTTGTCGGTGAAGAATTTGAACTCACCCTCATTTCTGAAGGACATTTTACCAGATACAGAATTCTTTGCTGCAGTTTTTCTCTTTCAGTACTTTAAATACATCACACTCCTTTTTTCTTGCCTCCATGGTTTCTGATGCGTGGTCGGCACTTAATCTTATTGAGATACACTTTTACATGACTATTTGCTTTTCTCTTGCTGGTTTCAGATTTCTCCTTTGATCTCTAGTAGTCAATATTCTGAATAGTAGGAGTCTCTTCAGATTTATTTTGCTTGGGGTACATTGCTCTTCTTGGATATTGATATTTATGTCTTTTGTAAGGGTTGTGAAGTTTTCGGCATTGCTTTCACAAATTTTCTTTCTGCCTCTTTTCCATTCCATTGTCCATCTGGGATATGGATAATGTATACGTTTGTGTTTCCTGTTGTCATTCAATTCCCTGAAACCCTATTCCATTTTTTCCCATTCTCTTCTCTGTTCTCCTATCTTTTCTAATTCAGATGTCCTATCTTTGAAATTACTAATTCTGTCTTTGAACAATTCAAATCTGATCTTCCATCATCTCTGTCTCTCTTTCTCTCTCTCTCTCTCCCTCTCTCTCTCTCTCTATCTATCTATCTATCTATCTATCTATCTATCTATCTATCATCTATATCTCAACTATGTTTTCATTCCTGTAGTTTCCTTACCTTTCTTTGTTTGCTCTAAAAGTATTCTTTATGATCACCCAGTGTCTTCCTAATATCCTTTAGCTTTTTAGTCATATTTTATTTCAGTTGACTTGATTTATGAGAGTTGTGTGGTGATTTTGATTAATTGTCTTAAAACTTGTATCCCCTCTTTTTTATTTAATTTTTTTATTTTTTAAAAAAGATACTTAGATTATATAAATGTTACACAAAAAATATAGGGATTCCCATATGCCCCACCTCCCACACCTCCCACAACTTCCCACATAAACATCCTTCATTAGTGTGGCAGTTAACTGCAATTGATAAACACACCTTGAGGCTTTGCCATTAAGCATGGGCCATAGTTCACATTGTAGACCACACTCTCATCCACACAGTTCTGCATGTTACATGATGATATAAAATGGCCTATATCTGTCATTGCATTGTCACTCAGTACAATTCCCCAGTCCTGAAGAAGTCCCTGTATTTAAACTGCTTTTCCCTCTCCCTACCCCCAGAGCCTCCAATGGCCAATAGTTTCACATCAATGTTATATCTTCCATTGCTTGAATCACAATATGTCTATAGTAGAACACCAGTAAGTCCACTCTAGTCCATATCTCTTCCCCCCATCCTGGGAGTCTGGAATGGTGATGTCCCCTCCACCTCCAGTTGAGAGAGGGCTTATATCCCATGGGGAAGATGGAGGGGATTATCCTGCCAGCAGCTAGAGACTCACTCCATTACCTGGGATGGCCATTGTCCAGCATCATCTCCCCACCAGTTGTCCTGGGTGAGTCCAATGAGCTGTAGAGTAGGAGTTGCTGCTCCACTGAGGTTCTGGGCCCAGCTGACACATAGACAGCCCAAAGACGCAAGTCTCTGGACATACAAATTCCAGTACCAATTATAGGTTTGAACAGAAGGGACAGATGAGCCATGTGCAGAGAAGTCATAGTTGAGTGCAATTCTGTGACTCTCAGGAGCACATACTCCAAAGTAGGGCCCACTGGCAAGGCAACATACTCCAGAGCTATCTGCCCTGACATAAGACCTGGGTGCCTCCAGAGCCCACAGGAGCCCCACTATTTGGGGTGATATCCACTTTGGAATTCTATGAGATCCTACTGAGATATGCATAAGCATTATCTCTGGGATGACCTTCTGACTCATATTGAAGTCTCTTTGTCATAAAAACTCATTTGTTTTTATCTTTTCCCCCTTTTATTCAAGGTCTTTTCCAGTCTCATTGCCAGTTGGTGCTTGGTAGCAATCCCTTGGTGCCAGGGAGGCTCATCCCTGGAAGTCATGTCCCACGCTGGGAGGAAGGTAATGCATTCATATGCTGAGTTTGGCTTAGAGAGAGGCCACAATTGAGAACAAGGAGGCTCTCAGGAGGCGTCTATTAGGCACCCCATAACAATAGGCTAAGTTTCAATTTCAAAAGCAAAGACTCATAAGGCTAGGCATCAATATAAAGGGTCCATCAGTGGATCATCCTCCTTCGCCAGTCATTGCGCCTGGACTTGGGGGGATGGTTGCTGCTCCCTTAGAGAATGTGGCAGAGCTCTCCAGGCTGACAATTCAGTATTTTCTAATTTACTCAGTGATTCTCCACCTTCTGTGACAATGCCCCGTGAACATTTGAACATTTTTATATACCTTATATTTATGCTTAGGTGAACTTCCTCAAATGCATCCCCCACCCCTGACACCCCATACCAATGATCCTCCCCCACCCCAGTTGTAACTCTTCTGTGATCCAAAGCTTCTTGAAAATAAAGTCATTACAACAGCTGAATACAATTCATAGGAAAATGAAAAAATAATGATAAGTTTAAATGTAAGAGATAAATACATTTAAAAAAAAAACTGAAAATAAAATTAAGAGATTGGGATATTAAAAAAAAGAAAAATAAATAAAATATTTTTTTACATTTTACCTTTCATCACTGCAATATCTGGTGTCCAGTCTGTACCATGGCACTTTTCCCCTCTTATTCCCCAGTGTCTCATTATTTTTCATTTTGTTTTCAAAGAAGTTTTAGGTGACAACAAAGTCACATACAGAATACAGGAGACTCTAATAGACCCAACATCCTCCCCATTTCCCCCCTCCCCATATTAATACCTTTTCATATGTGGATGGTAGCATTGTAATAACTGATATACAAATAGTGAAACATAGCTACTAAATACTGTCAATGGTTTACACAATGGTTTACATTTTAGACCGCAAACTTTTATAAAATTTAATGATATTTACCACGTCCTGTTTCCATCACTGTATGGTAATAAAGAACATTTCCACTGAAAATTAAACACCCCGTTTGATCTATTCTATTCCTCCCACCCCACCCTCCAGGGCCCATGAGGACCCCCTGGCTTGACTCGTTGGATGACAAGATTCATAGTTACATGCAACAAGAGGTCTTGATACACTGGTTTGTCCTCCCCTGTTAGGAAATGTCCTTGCTCTTGAGAGACTCCTGCCTGTCTATTTCTGAACAAATTGGTCCTCCCAAAGATGGGAGTCCAACTCCTTCCCTCTCATTATGTGGGTCTTCACCCCCTGATACAACACACTCCCTAGAACACACTCCTTAGAAGCCTGATCCAGGTACACCCTGTCACAAATGCCCCCTCAACCAACATCCTAAACCAGTGGCCCTTCCTAGTCATGGCCATAAGAGCATTACCACCTCTGTACTTTCAATCTAATACCAACAAATCCCCAGTGTTCATCTGGTCCCTCTCCCAACCCTCCCCCCAGTATCCTAGAACTTCTAACCCACCCTTCCCAATCTAACCACCTGTCAACCCTGCACCACACAACCCAATAATATCACTACGCTCCTGTCCTATCTCTTCAATACACAACTACACTCTATCACTTTACCAAAGATTACGGCCATATTGGTGATGACTCACAACCTTCTCTTCTCTTTCTCTTTCTTGTAAACCTGTCTTACAGATAATAGCTCTCTGAGACTGCTCAATTTCCTTAATTCATATCAATGAGGTCATGTAATTTTCATCCTTCAGTGCCTGGCTTAATTCACTCAACATAAGGTCTTCAAGATTCATCCATGTTATATCATGTGTTAGCACTTCTTCCCTTTTTACAGCTTAGTAATATTCCATTGTATGTATGTACCACATTTTGTTTATCCATTCATCTGTTGATGGGTACCTGGGTTGATTCTAACTTTTGGCAATAGTGAACAATGCCACTATGAACATTTGTGTGCATATATCTGTTCGCGTCTTTGCTTTTAATTCTTCAGGGTATACACCCAGCAGTGGAATCGTTGGCTCATATGGCAGTTCTACAGTTAGTTGTTTGAGGATCCACGAAACTGTCCTCCATAGTTGCTGTGCCATTCTACAGTCCCACCAGCAGTAGATTAGGGTTCCCATTCCTCCACATCTCTCCAACACTTTTAGTCTGCTGTTTAATTAATAGACGCCATTCTGACGGGTGTAAGATGGTATCTCTTTACAGTTTTGATTTGCATTTCCCTAATAGCTAGTGATGTTGAACATTTTTTCATGTGCTTTTTAGGCACTTGTATTTCTTCCTTAGAGAAGTGTCTTTTCAGGTCAATTGCCGACTTTAAATGGGTTGTTTGTCTTTTTATTTTCGAGGTGGAAGATTTCTTTATATATGCAGGATATTAGGTTCCTATCAGATATATGGTTGCCAAATATTTTCTCCCATTGGGTAGGACGGCTTTTTACTTTCTTGATAACATCCTTTGAGGTGCAGAAGTTTTTAATTTTGAGGAGATCCCATTTACTATTTTTTTCTTCTGCTGCTTGTGCTTTGGGTGTGAAGTTCATGAAATCATTTCCTATTACATGGTCCTGTAGATGCTCCCTACATTATCTTTCAAGGTCTTTATGGTTTTGGATCTTATATTTAGATCTTTGATCCATCTTGAGTTGATTTTTGTATAAGGTGTGAGATGGTGTTTCTCTCTCATTCTTTTGGATATGGATTCTTTCGGATATGGATATGGTGCAGTTCTCCAAGCACCATTTGTTAAAGAGGCCATTCTCTCCCAACTGAGTGGGCTTGGTGGCCTTGTCAAATATCAGATGACTGAATATTTGAGGATCTATATCGGAACTCTCAGTTCAGTCCCATTGGTTGGTATGTCTATCCTTGTGCCAATACTATGTATGCAGTTTTGACCGCTTTTGCTTTGTAGTATGTTTTAAAGTCAGGTAGTGTGATACCTCCAACTTCATTTTTTCTTTTTCAATAGGTTTTTGGTGATTCAGGGCCTCTTACCCTTCCAAATAAATTTTATAGTTTTTCAAATTCATTAAAAAATACATTGTTGATTTTTATTGGGATTGCATTAAATCTGTGGATTAGTTTGGGTAGAATAGACATCTTGAACAGGGTATATTCTTCCATTTATTTAAGTCTTCTATGATTTCCTTTAAAAGTGTTATGTAGTTTTCTGTATATAAGTCCTTTACATCTTTAGTTAAATTAATTCCTAGGTATTTGATTCTTTTAGTTACTATTGTAAATGGTATTTTTTTCTTGATTTCCTCCTCGGATTGCTCTTTATTGGTGTACAGAAATGCTATGTGTCTCTTTAAGATATTTTGTTTGTTCCTTTGGATGGGCCATCTTCCTGTTTCCTAGTATGGCTTGTAATTTTTTGCTGATGTTTAGGCATCTGAATATGTTGGTGAATTTACTCTGATGTCTAATTTTTCTCCTTCTTGCCTATTTTTTAGAGCTGTTCTTTGATTTTTTTTTCAACTTATTCTAAGTCTTTAAATTTCCCTAGGATAAGTTATCAAAATTGGGCCAGGGACTCACTACTGGAACACAGATTTTCTCCCAGGAGTCAGGCTATATACAGAACCAAAAGCAGTTTTGGCCCATGCAATGTCCAGGCCAGCCAGTAGATACGCCCATTAGCACACCTTTCCATAGAGAGGAAGGCTCTGTTTTCCTATGTTTTGCTCTTGTTAGAGCCAAGATTCAAAGTGTGCTCTGCTGGCCAAATTCACAGAAGAAAAGCCCCTGTCTCCCCCTCCCTTTTCCTTTGTAACAATTGACAGGGAGACAGTTGTCAGCTGCAGTGAGACAGGAGTTTTACCTCAGCTTAATATTTTGGGGATGGAGGATGGCAGTCCTTCCTGGCTGCTGTGGACGTTTGGTAACATGTTTGTTCTTTCAGGTTCTTTGTCTCTCTGTCCTTCACCCTCCTCGGAGTTGTGTAGCACTTTCCTGGTCTGATGACCTTCAAAAGCACATCCTTTGGACAGGTTTTAGTTCTTTCTCCATTGTTTTTTATAAGAGAGTTGAGCCTTTCCTGCCAAGTCTGATGCCATCTTCCCAAAATTCTACTGCTCATCATTTTAGACAAGACTGTCAAACCCACCCAGCTGAGTCAGAAAATTCTATTAAACAAATAGAGCTGGGAGAATTGGATATCCATACCCAAATGAAAGAAAGAGTACCCTATGTCATACCTCACTAAAAATTAACTCATAATTTATAAAAGACATAAATTTAAAAACTAGAGCCATAAAACTTTTAGTAGAAAATGTGGGAAACACCTTCAAGATTTTGGGATAGGTGATCAGGTCTTAAACCTCTCATCAAAAATGTGAGCAATTAAAGAAAAAAATAGATAAATGAGACCTCCTCAAAATTAAAAACTTTTGTATTTAAATGAATTTATCAAGAAGATGAAAAGGCAATTTACAAATATGAGAAAATATTTGAGTAAAACATATCTGATAAGATTTTGATTTTCATATTATATAAAGAGTTCATACAACTCAATGATAAAAAGCCAAGCAACTAAAATAAAAAATGGACAAAAGTGAGGGTGAGGGGGCAAGATGGTGACAGAGTAAAGTGCTATAAGTATCATCTCAGCTTACAGGGCAGTTAGTATTCACACAGAGCTATCTAAAGCACCTTTTTGGGGGCCCAAGCAGACCAGAAAAGCATCCTGCAACATCCTTGAAATTATGGAAGGAGGAGAATGCCCATCTGCAGAGCAGATTTGTGAGGAGAGCATTCCATGCAATAGAGGCCAGTGCTCATACTCCACAGTTGTGCAAGCCACCTGAGGAGCTATTCAGTAGCTTTAGTTGGAAGCTCCATTTTCCAAAAAATGACTTCAGCTACTGGTTAGTAAACTCAGTTGGCTAAAGCATAATCCTAAGAACTGCTAAAGTTTGAATATGTCCAAGTCAGATAGAGGACGGTGGCTGACATTTTAACTCTACCCCCAGCATGAGAGGAAGAGGGTTTGGCTGAAAATCACTGTGCTGTTAGGGACCAGCTTCTTTCCACCCAGATGGGTTTGCAGCCCTAGCCTAGGCTCCATCCCCACCTCTTGCAAGAAGGAAGCTGGGGGACCTGCACCAGGCTTTCCGGGAAAATGCAGGCCACGATGCAATGGCCAGTGCCCATCCAACTCCAGTGATGCAAGCCACCTTATGGCTTGAGTTGGGAGCTCCAATTCCCCAAAACGGGGAAGGAATAGATGATTGGCCACCAGTTTCAGCTACGGGTTAGTAAACTCAGCTGGCTAAAGTATGGCCCTAAGAACAGCTAAAGTTTGAAATTGTCCATGTCAGAAAGAGGCCAGTGGCCATCATTTTAACTCTGTCACCATTATAAGGGGAAATGGGACTGACTGAAAATCACAGTGAAGGTAAGGACCAGCTTCTTTCCACCAAGATTAGATTGCAGGCCTAGCCTAGGCTCCAGCCCCACCTCTGGTAGGGAGAAAGCATGGGGGGACCTGCACCAGCCTCTTGGGGTAACTACAGGTGCTTTTGGCCAGTACAAACTGAATAGTCAAGACACCTGGGGCTCCATTCCTGCACATCAATAGGATAGGAGAGGAGCTGTATTTCCTCAGCCTCTCTGGGCAACTGCAGGCCTTTTCAGCCCACACAAACTGGTTTGTTGAGAATCTTGGATTCCATCTCAACCCCTCCATGCCCATAAGCTAGGGCATATGCCCATAGCCTCTCTGGGAAACTGCAGGCACTTTCAGCCAGCACAGACTGGATACTTGGGCACTTGTTGCTTCATCCTTACCCCCTAATAGGTTTGGAGATGATCTGTGTTTCCTCAGCTTCTCTGGACACCTGCAGGCACTTTCAGCCTATGTGGACTTGTTTGTTGAGGGCCTTCATTTCCATCTCCACCTCTGCCCTATCCACCCTAAGATAGGAGGGGCTGGTGATACCTCAGACTATCTGGGCAACTATAAGTGCTTTTGGCTTGCACAAACTCAACTGTTGGGTGGCTGTGGCTCCACCCCACCCCCCGATAGGACAAGAGAGGGACTGTGTTTCCTTAGCCTTTCTGGGTAACTTCAGGTACTTTTGGCCCATACAGACTGAATAATCTGACACCTGTAGCTCCATCCTTACCCCTCCAAAGTAGGATAGGAGGGGAGCTGTGTTTCCTCAGCCTATCTGCGCAATGACAGGCACTTTTGATCTGCATGGCATAGACTGGTAGCTAACTGTGGAACTACTCCCCGCCCCCAATAGGATAGAAGGGTTCTGGTGTTTCCTCAGCCTTTCCAGGCAACAGTAGGTACTTTCAGCATTCAGGAACTGAATTATTGGGTATCTGTGGATCTACCACAACCCCCAAATGGGATAGGAAGGACTGATGTTTTTTCAGTCTTTTCAGGCAATGGCAGGTACTTTTGGCCTACATGGACTGAACCGTTGGGTGTCAGTGGTTTCACTACCATCCCCTAAAGGGCAGAAGGGACAGTACGCCCTCACCCTCTCAGGGAAACTGCAAGTACATGTGATCCACACAGATTAGATTGTTGGGCACTCCAGAAGGTCCATCCCACCTGTTAAGGAGGGGAAGCAGTGTTACACCAGTCTACCTGGGCAACTGTGGTCATTATGGACCCATATGGCATAGATTGCAGCCCATACCTAAAGCTCCATCCTTGCCCAAGACAGGGGAGGAATGGGTGTGAAGCTTCCTCAGTCCCTCCAGGAAACTACAGACGGTCTTGGACTGCACAACTTGAATTATTATACATGGCTGCAACTCTGTCCCTACCCCTGACAGAAAAGAAACGTGGGGGAAGCTTCATCAATTCCTGGGGAAATCCTGACAGCTTCAACCTCCACAGCTCACAGCACCAAATACATCCTCAGCTCCTACTACAAAACCAGCAAGGGAGAAAAGGAAAAAAGCCCAAATCTAAAGAAAGAAACTGCACCCAGAATAAATACATGTAGTAAGCCAGATGTCAAGACACCACCAACAAAAAAATTACAATCTATACCAAAAAACAGGAAAAGATGGCTCAGGCAAAGGAACAAGATAAGCATCCAATGACATAAAAGAGTTGTGACAACTAATCATAGATATTCACACAAATCTCCTTAATAAGTTCTATGAGCTGGCTAGAGAGATTAAGTATATTAAGAAAACACTGTGTAGGCAGTTTAATATTATTTATGAATTCCAAAAAGACATTTAGATTGTTTATAAACTGGTCTGTTCCTCTGGGCATGATAACCCCTTCATTGTATTAGATTGAGCTGAAACTTCTGATTAAATTGTTAAGTTTAGGACTTTGATTCAACCAGATCATTGAAGTGTGACTCAGCACTGTGTCGCAACTCCCCTTGGTGGGCTGATACAAACAGACTCTCACACAGAAGTCAACACACAGAGAAGAAGGACACAGACATGGCAGAGGCCCCAGGAAGAGAGATAAGCGTGATAGTCTACAGCTGACCTTGTGAAGAGACTAAGAAAGAAATAAGCCCCAGGGAGAGAGATGAGCCTTATGCCAGCCTACAGCTGAGATTGGAAGAAGCTGGGACCATGGAGCCTTAAGAGGAAGAAGGAAGGCTGAACCTTTGCAGACATTGTCTGCCATCTTGCTTCAACACATGACCAATGACTATGGGTAAGAAAGTACCTACTATGGCACCTTGAGTTAGACTCTTTAAGGCCTTGTAACTGTAAGCTTCTATCCAAAATAAATACATTTTATAAAATGCAACAGATTTCTGGTACTTTGCATCACCACCCCTTTTGGCTGACTAATACACTGTGAGCACAAAGAATTTGAAGGCATACAGAGAAAAACAGCAGATCTTATGAGAATGAATGGCACACTAAATAAAATAAAAAACACACTGTTAGGGAGTGGATGTGGCTCAACTGGTTGAACACCCACCTCCCACATGGGAAGCACTGTGTTCAATTCCCAGTGCCTCCTGAAAAAACAAACAAAACAAATGAAAAATACATCTCAAGAAAGCTGACATGGCTCAGTGGTTGAGTGCTGTCTTCTCACATATGATGTTCCAGGTTCAATCCCCAGTCCCAAGTACCTTAAAAAAAATACACTGGAGGCATATAACAGCATATTTGAGGAGGCAGAAGAAAGGATTGGTGATCATGAAGACATGGCCTCTGAAAGTGAACATACAAAAGAACAGATGAAAAAAAAATGTAAAATTTTGAACAGTGTCTCAGGGACAAAATGATGGGAAAAGATGTGCAAACATACATGTCATGAGAGCCCCAGAAGGAGAAGAAAATGGAAAAGGGGCAGAAAAAATCTGTAAAGAAATAGTATTAGAAAATTTCTCAACCCTATTGAAGGACATAGATATCCAGGTCCAAGAAGCAAAACATACTCCCATATAAATAAAATCAAACAGACGAACCCCAAGACACATAATAATCAGAACGTCAAATGCCAAAGACAAAGAGAATTCTGAGAGCAGCAAGAGAAGAGCAATGCATAACATATAAGGGATACCCAATAAGATTAAATGCTGATTTCTCATCAGAAACCATGGAAGCAAGAAGGCAGTGATATGATATATTTAAGATACTGCAGGAGAAAAATTGCCAGCAAAGAATCTTACATCCAGCAAGACTGTCTTTCAAAAATGAGGGTGAGTTTTGAATATTCGCAGATAAACAGAAACTGAGAGAGTTTATAACAAAGAGACCAGCTTTGCAGGAAACACTAAAAGTAGTGTTACAGACAGAAAGGACAAAACAGGAGAGAGAGGCTTGGAATAGAGTCTGAAAATGAAGATTCTATCAGGAAAAGTGACTAAAAGTGTCAAAGATTGGTGAAAATAAAATATGAAAGATAAAATCCAAAGTTCAAAATGAGTGAAATAAAAACTGCCTTTGTTATTACTATAACATTGAATATTAATGGATTCAACTCTCTAATCATAAGACACAGACAGGTGGAATGGATAAGAAAATATGAGCCATCAATATACTGTCTAAAAGAGATTCAACCTAGACCCAAGGATACTAATAACTGAAAGTGAAAGGTTGGAAAAAGATATTCCATGCATGGAGTAAGAAAAAAAAAAAAAAAAAAGCTGGTGTAACTATATTTATATCAGAAGAAATAAACTTTAAAAGCAATATTATATATTAATAAGAGGGGAAATTCACCAGGAAGAAATAACAGTCAAAAATGCCTATGCCCCTAACTAGGATACCCAAAGATACATGAGGCAAACTTTAGCAAAACTGAAGAGAGAAACAGATATCTCTACAATAATATTTGGAGAATTCAATACACCACTCTCAGCATTGGATAGAACATGTGGGCAGAGGACCAATAAAGACACAGAGAACTTGAATAATATGATAAATGGACTGAACCTAATAGACATATACAGAACACTGCACCCAGAACAGCAGGGTATACATTCTTCTCAAGTGTCCATGGATCTTTCTCTAGGATAGACCATATGTTGTGTCATAAAGCAGATCTCAATAAATTCAACAATATCAAAATTATATAAAGCACTTTCTCTGATCATAATGGATTAAATTTGGAAATCAACAAGAGGCAGAAGAAGGGAAAAGTCACAAATATAGAGAGTTTAAGCAATGCACTCTTAAATAATCAGTGGGTCAAAGAAGAAATTGCAAGAAAATCTATAAATATCTTGAGAACAATGAAAATGAGAACACACCATATCAGAACTTATGGGATCCTGTGAAGGCAGTGCTGCAAGGGAATTTTATAGCCCTCAATGCTTAAATTTAAAAAGTAGAAAGAGCTAAAATCAAAGACCTAACTACACAGATGGAGGAACTAGAAAAGAATAGCAAACTAATCCCAAACCAAGTGTAAGGAATGCATTAACAAAGATCAGAGAAGAAATAAATGAAATTGAGAACAACAACAACAAAAACAATAGAGACAATTAACAAAACCAAAAGTTGGTTTTTGAGAAGATTAACAAAATCGACAAACCATTAGCTAGACTGACAAAGAAAAAGAGAGAGAAGATGCAAATAAATTAAATAAAAAATGAAAAACAGGGACATAACTACTGACAACACAGAAATAAAAAATCATAAGAGGATACCATGAACAACCTTATGCCAAAAAACTAGATAACATAGACAAAATGTTAAAATTCCTTGGGATGTATGAACGGCCTATACTGACCCTAGAAGATACAGAAGACCTCAACAAATCAATCACAAATAAAGAGACTGAAACACTCATCAAACAGTTCCCCCAAATTAATAGCCCAGGACGAGACGGTTTCACAGGTGAGTTCTACAAGGCATTCAAAGAAGATTTAATACCAATCTTACTCAGTTCTTTAAAAGAACTAAACAAGAAGGATGCTACCAAACTCATTCTATGAAACCAATATCACCATATTACTAAAGTCCTATAAAGATAATACAAAAACATAAAATTACAGACACATTTCCCTAATATATATGGATGCAAAAATCCTTAAAAAAAAAAAAAAAAGCAACTTGTTAATCGAAACCAACAACACATTAAAGGAATTATTCATAATAATCAAGTCGGTTTTATACAAGGCATGGAAGAGTGGTTTGACACAAGAAAATCAATCAGCATAGTACACCACATTAATTAATCAAAGAAAAAAAATCACATTATCCTGTTGATTCATGCAGGAAAGGCATTTGACAAAATACAGCATCCTTTCTTGATAAAAATATTCCAAAAGATAAGAATTGAAGGAAACTTTTTCAACATGAAAAAGGCCCTATATGACAAACCCACAGCTAACATTGTACTCCTTGGTGAAAGAGGACCCTTATCTCACACATTACAGAAAAATTAACTCAAAAGGGATTAAATACCTAACTATAAGAGTGAGAACCGTAAAGCTCCTAGAAGATAATGTAGGAAAACATCTTCAAGACGTGGTGGTAAGTGCTGCATTCTTAAACCTTATGCTGAAAGCATGAGCAATGGAAGAAAACATGTATAAAAGGGACCTCCTCAAACTTAAACACTTTTATGATTCAAAAGATGTCATCAAGAATGTGTAAAGGCAACCCACTCAATGGGAGTAAATATTTGGAAACCACATATCTGATAAGGGTTTTCCATTCTATATAAAGAGATCATACAACTCAACAATTAAAGAGTAAGCAATCCAATTCTAAAATGGCAAAAGGTTTAAATAGACATTACTCCAAAGGGATAATACAAATGGCCAAAAAGTACATGAATAAATGCCCATATCACTAGCTGTTAGAGAAATGCAAATCAAAAGGTCAATGAGATATCATCTCCCACAACACAGAATGGCCATTAATAAAAAGAAATAAAACAGAAAAGAGTAAGCGCTAGAGAACATGTGGAGAAATTGGAATACTCCTTCACTGTTGTTGGGATTGCAAAATGGTGCAGCCTCTGTGGAAGATAGTTTGGCAGTTCCTCAGGAAGATAACTATAGAACTGCCATATGATCCAGCCATTTCTCTACTAGGAATATATCCAGAACTGAACTGTGACACAAACAGACTTCTGCACACCAGTGTTCATTGTGGTGTTATTCACAATTGCCAAAGATGGAAACAACCCAAGTGTCCATCAACCAATGAATGGATAAACAAAATGTGTTGTATACATATGATGGAATACTATGCTGCAGTAAGACGAATGAAATTGTGACACATGTGATAATATGGATGAATCTTGAAGATGTTATGCTAAGTGAAGTAAGCCAGACACAAAAGGCCAAATATTGCATGGTCTCATTAATATGAATTAAATAGGAAGAATAAACACATCAACCACAATTCTCATCCACCTCAGGAATTACTGTGTTACGCAGTCCCTAGATTATTCTCTAGTTTTCCTTCAATTGACATTTACATCCCTAAATTATCCTTTTCAGCCACAATCCCATTTATAAACCAACTGCTACTCACTATAATGCGTTACCATCAACTCTATCCATTTCCACACTATTCAAGTTAATTAAAACTTCTACATATATTTAGCATCAGTAGTCCTTCTCAGCCCTCCTCTTATCTCCTAAAAACCTATACTTCAATATCTTGCAAGAGATAAATTTCAAGCTATAATTTTAACAAGTGGATAAAAACGTAAATGAATTTGGGATATTAAAAAGCATATGTGACAAAGATCCAGGTAAAATAGTATTCAGAAAAGAAAGGCAAAGAATGAAAATCTTTCATGAGTGTTTATTACAGCTATTTAAATTCCAGTGCATTTTTTCCCCAAAGATGTTAAGATATATATATATAAACTTCTCATAGGGATAATTTAGCATATTCCTCAGCATATAACTTCTTGTTTTATTTCCACCATACTAAGTTATGTTTTCTCAGGCAGTTTATTCCTAAAGAGTTACAAAATGACCCCAGGCCTTGCAGGCATCCCCAAGCAGCCTCTGTACTTCGCCTAAGTTAAGAGAGAATTACATTTTCTGGATTTGCTATAACAGGAAAAGGCTGTGAATTTCTTTGATAGATTTCTGCATTGTATCAATATAGAAGTGGTGCTAAAAAGACCTTGAATAAAAGGGGGAAATGGTAAAGACAAATGAGTTCAAGTGGCTAAGAGACTTCAAAGAGAGTCGGGAGGTCATCCCAGAGGTAACTCTTATGCACACCTCAGTAGGAGCTCATAGAACATCTAAGTGCCTATCACCCCACTCAGTGGTGTTCCTGAGAGCTCCAGAGACATCCTGGTCCTATATAAGGGGGGATAGCCCCAGAGACTGATGCCTTATCAGTGGGTTCTATTTTGGAATCTGTGCTCCTGAGAGTGACAGAATTAGACTCAAATAAGTCCTCTCTGCACATGGTTCACCAGTCCCTTCTATTCAAACCTACATGTGATGCTGGAGTTTCTTAGGTATACTTCCAGAGACTGGAGCCTCCCGCCTACCTATGTGCCAGGTGTGCATGAAATCTAGGTGGAGCTGCAACTCCTACCCTACAGCTCAATGGACTCATCCAAGTCACCTGATGAGGAGACAACGATGGGAAATGGCTATCCCAGGGAATGGAGAGGGCCTGCATCTGCAGGCAGGATCATCCCACCCACCATATCCATGGGATATAAGCCCTCTCTCACTTGGAGTTGGAGTGGACATCACCATCCCAGTCGCCTCTGGATTGGGGGAAGAACTATGGACTAAAGTGGACTTGATGGTATTCTCTTGCTCACATATGGTGATTCTTGCAATGCAAGAAATTATAACAATGAGGTGGAGCCAGTGGCCACTTGACAGTTTTTGGGTAGGGAGGGGATGAGCAGTTGAAATACAGGGACTTCTTTGGGAGTTGGAGGTTGTCCTGAGTACTGTTGTGGCAACAGATGTAGGCCATTTTAAATCAGCACACACCACTCATAACTGAGTGGGAGAGAGTGTGGTCTACAGTGTGAACTGTGGTCTATGGTTGGTGGCAAGGCTCCAGGATGTGTAAGTTCATTGAGGTTGGTGGACCACACTGTGGGAGATGTTTGTGTGGGATGTGGTGGGAGGTGTGGGAGGTGGGGAACATGGGAATCCCAGTGGGTTCCATGTAATATTTTAGGTAATCTAAGCACCTCTTAAAATATATGAATATATATATATAAATAACATTTTTGTAAGCAAATACACATATATGCATATATATTTATATATCATTTTGCAAATGTTTGTATGTATTGTGAGAATTTTGATTTTCACCCATAATAAAAAAATAAAAAAAAAGACTCAATGTTTATTGAGTACTTCCAATTTGTCAGTTATTTTGAGTCCTTCGGTGGAAATAATGCCTTTATTCTGAAAAGATTACAGGAGATGAAGATAAAGAATGTGAGGCAAAGATTGTTTACCCAGAATCACACAAATAATAGCTGGCATAGGAAATAACAACTCCAGACAAATGAGGAAGCACTTTCACTCTCAAACACTCTGCTGTTACTCACCCCTTCTTAAGGACAACCAGAACCGGCCTTACCACTCCTCCGGGCTCTTTTCCGATTTGCCCCACGCTCAGCCCCGCGCTCGCTTCGCGCGGAGGCGTCCGCCGGCTCGGCGGACGCTGGGGGCGGGCGCTGGGGGCGGGCGCTGGGAGCCAGGCGCGGGCGGCGGGATGCGCGAGCGCCGCCTCCTAGCCAAGGCCATGGCGCATAGCCCAGCTCCCGAGAGTACCGCGGCAGCCGGAACCTGGACGCTGCTCCGTGCGCCACGCATTCTGGCGGGAGGCTGAGGACGCTTTGGATAGCAGGCCACAGCATAGATTCGGACTCGGGCGAGTCCATAGGGGCCGCGGGTACCGAGGGGCCGCGGCCGCTTGGCTGGGCGGGCTTGGGCCGGGGAGGTGGGGCAGCCCGGGCAGGAAGTCGCGAGTATTTTTTCGGCCAGGAGGGTGTCCGACTACCAGCAGCCTGAACCCTTCCAGGCCCGGACCGGGGCTTGCTGTAACTTAGTTTGGGGGCTTTACCCCCATTGCACTTGGGCGCGTTGGGGCGAGAGGAGGTGGATTTGCTGTGGCTGAACGCGCTGCGGGACTCCTGCTGCGGGCTGGGTTGCCCTGGCTGGCGCGAGGGAAATATGCTTCCTGTACTTTGCTGCGGCGAAGGTTGCAACTCAGTTATCTTTTGAAATAACTTTCCGAGCGCTGGCCGGGTCCTGGAACCCGGGGCGCCCGGGCCACGCTGCCGAGGTGGTAACCTTGTCGGAGGGCGTGACGGGGAACTTCGAGAAGGAGAAGTCCGGGCGGTGGATGGCAGGGGTCAAACGGAATCTGGCGGCTGCGGTTCGCGAGGTTGCTAGGCAAACCAATGTAGATGCGCTCATACATCGTTGCCGAGCAGCGGGGCTGAGTACTTCCCAGAACGCAGGCTAGGGGGCGCGCGGGAGCCGGGCTTCGCCTTTAAGAAGACCTGCCAGCTTTTCGCAATGCATAGTTATCAAAGCAATGGGATGCTTACCTATGGGGAAAAATGTTTCTCCTCCCACGCCTCTCCCTGATACTGAGCAACAGGAGGAAGCCACCCACAGCCTTGGGCCGACAAAATCACGAGCTTATGCCAGCCCACGGCGGACGCACCTGGCACCCGCCAGCACTCCCCAGGTACCGGCGGGTTCCCGCGCCCCAGGAGCCCAGAAGGCAGACCGGTAGCCTGCGGCTTGGGACCCTCTTGGTACAGACTCGAAGCCCCAGATTAGTCCCCCACTTCCCAATGTCAGCTAGAAGTCCTGAGGGTGGAGGACAAGCGACTGGAGGCACCTAGTGGTGGTGTCGGAAAGGCAGGCTCAGGAGCAGGGCAGGACAGTGCCAGGCGTTGTGCCAAGGGCCCTACATCTCATTCCCTTCAATCCTCACCGGCACACAGGGAGATGGTTATCTTCATTTTAGAGAGAATCTGATAGGTTAAGTCTCATAGCCAGGAGTAGCCACGTCAGAGTGACTTCCTTTTCATTACATCATACTTCTCACAAGCACTGTGGTCAACAGCTTTGGGTGAGTGAGAAGGGGGAAAGGACTGATGAAAGGAAAGGTGGCCTCACCAAGATGTCTGTGTGTAAGGATTCGTGCTTTGCATAGGTGTGGGTATAATTAATAAACATGAGCCCTTTGCCCGGCTGTATGTTTCCGTGACTATAAAGCACCGAGATTTCATTCCATAGGTGGCTTGTGGGTCTCCTCTTCCTCATTTAAAAGTTCCAGTGGGTGTTTTATGTGTATCTAGGTATTTTTTCAAGATTCAAGAGGGCAGTGACATTGACACTGATGCTTTACTCTCCTGCTATCCCGGAATTAACATTCTTCCTGCTCCCTCCACCCCCAATTATCCAACTTCTTGAAGAAGAGGATGGATAAGGATAAGGAGGCCTAGAGAAAGAAGAGAAAAGGAGGCTGGGGAAGGAGAGAAATTCCAGAATAGCTTGTACCTAGGTGAAAGGGTTGGGAAAGAGTTCTTAAGTGCCCTGACACCTTCTTCCCCCCACCACGCCTCAGGACAGAATGCTGGTGTTCATGTCAGTTTGTGTCAAAAGACTTCTGCCCAGCTAACAGCAAACCTTATCCCCTGAAGTCATGTGGGTCAGATGAGGAATAGTGCAGCCGGCTCCTATGAGGTGTCACCATTTGTTTGCGCCATACTCTTTTCTACAGACATTTCTTCTTTCTTCGTGTGCTTGAATCTCTCAAGTTGAACATTTATTCGAATGTCACAAGCCATTCTGCTAAATGGCATTCAGTCTTGGTGACAAAGCCTCATAATAGGATGCTAATTCACCACCTCACTTATGGCTGCATTTTGTCCAGTGGAACCCCTTGTTGCAACTTCAGAGGCAGATTGAATGACAGATATGTTATCCATAGGGGCTGACCTCTGTCTTTCGGGACACTTGGCATTCATCTGCGAACGTACCTATGCAAGCCAAGTAGGTGGAGGGGTTTGTAACTGAGAAAGACAACATGGTAGGTAGAACCTCTTGGAGTATTTACATGTGTGTCTGTGTGTTCCTCCTTCATAGGGAGTTGAAATATAAAGCTGCTACCTCCTCAGCACCCTTTCCTTCCCAAAACTGTGAAAAAGCCCTACCTTAACAAGGACCTTATAAGATTAAAAGCCTGGACTCTCATATCAGACAGTCCTAGGTTTTATTCTCCACCTGATGGGCAAGAGACTTAATCTCTCCAAACCTGTTTTGCCCTCTGTAAAAAAAAAAGGGGGTAGTATCACAGGGGGTTGTAAGGATTAAATAAAATAACATGAAAGTGTTCCTGACATGCACTAATCATGCTAGCTGTTATTTTGATTATCACCTGATTGGGATTATTAGAGGAATACTACTAAATAAAATACCTCAGAACTTTGTAAAATGTAAATCACTAGGCATATGTAAAATAACTAGTATTTATGTCATTATTTGCACATGAATATGATTGCCTAAGATTTATTTTGATCTTCTCCTTTTCACTCTCTTGTTCTTCCTCTGGTGTGTGTACAGTACCCATGTGCACCTGTGTATAGGTGTGTATGTGTTTGTTTAGGCTTTTTTTTTTTAAGTTGCCTCTTCTCACCCAAATACATCTTCCAGATCAAGACATTAAGATGGGAATATTGAAACCTGCTGCTTTCCCCACCTCCACCTCCAGTTCTACGTGTAAAAAGCTGTAAAAAGCAGAGCGCCGGGAAGCGGATGTGGCTCAAGTGGTTGGGCTCCCATTTACCACATGGGAGCCTGCCCACGTGGCGCGGTGAGCTGGTGCAGCAAGATGACACAACAAAGGGAGACAAGCAGACACAAAAACACACAGCAAATGGACACAGTGAGCATAAGCAGCAAGGGGGGGGGGATAAAGGAATAAATAAAATAAATCTTAAAAAAAAAATAGAGCAGAGAGCCCTTTACCCAACCCACCAGCTAACCTGGAGATGGGAGGGGTCCCCTCTGCCATGCCACTTCAAATAGAAAAAGAGGGGGCATCCACCCCCTACGCTGATGAATTTTTTCCCTTCGTGGAGGTAGGAGACACAGGAGATATTCTTCATCTTCCTTTCCATTTTATCCGATGACAGTCACCTTCCTGGTTACAAACTGGCGAAGGAGTGAGGAGATCTCTGCTGTCCACGCACTTTTTACTGTACCCCTCTTGGGACACTTTTCCAAAGATCTCCCCCACTGTATACTTGCAGATCTTTCATCCAGCAACTCACTGCAGCCAAGAAGATTGGAGTGGGGCGGGGCCAGTGAGATGTGTCTCCATCTGCATCATCTGTTTTTCAGGAAGCCCAAGACGATGCTTGTGTGTCATTCTGCTGCCTGCAGCACCGCTCTGCCTTTCAGTCATGTTATGGTTCTTTCTATGAGTAGGAAGGAGGCAGGTTTATGAAAGACTGAATTCATTCCAGAGACCCAACTTGGCAGCTTGTCCTTTGACAAACCTACCACCAGTCTCTCAGAAATCCTGGAGCTGAGTGTGTTAACTTGGCAGTGATGGAGAGTATTTCCTGAGAGTAAACATTAGAGATGTCAGCTTTTTCTCTTTCTGGCTTGGAGAACCAAGACATTTTACCTACCTGAGGGAAGATGAGCTCTTTCCACTCACAGCTAGATAGTGGGGGGTAATCATGGGCATGCTTGTAGCTGGGTAGGTGGTATGGATGAGTGTTTCCATGTAATGAAATTAGGATGTGACAGGAGAACCTCAAGAGAAAGAAAGAACTGGGAAAATTGCAGGCCCCTAACTCTGCCCTTCTCTCCATCCTCTCCCCTAGGTCTTAAGTTTGGCCCATGTGAACAGAGTGACAAGGAATGGGTAAGAGTTGGTAGGTGGCCAGGAAAAAGAAAGGCAATCTGGAAGTCAGACACAGCTTGAGCAAAGGCACAGATAAGGAGAGAGGTGATTGGAGTGGAGGGTAGCTACTGGGGAGTAATGGGAAATAAAATGAGTAAGTGGAGGACGGGCAAATTATAAGAGGGTCTTAAAAACTTCATCCTGATGGTTGATGGTTGAGCAGAGTCCTGACAATGAAAGTTGGTGTTTCAGGAGCCAAGTCTGGCAGAGATGCAGGACAGGCATTGCTTAAGCTTGGGGCCTCAACTACCAGGTGGTGGCTACATCGGGAGGGGGTGTTAGCACTAAGACAGGGCAGGAGAGGAAGGATTCAAATGTCATTTCAGGGAAACAAACAGCAGAAATTGGTGACAGATTGTACAAATGCAGCAAAAGGAGGGGAAGAGTGGAATGATTCAGTGGTGTGTTGAGTTGGGGTGAGGACAGAATAACCAAGTGCAAATGCCTTGGAGGCAGGGAAATGCAGGAGATGAGCTCACACACACAAATGCCCTCCCCTCCCCATACCCCATCTCTCATTCCTTTGGACACTGAGCAGTGATATTTTTTCTTTTTTTTCTAAAAGCTCTTTCTCCCCTTTCCTGCCAGTGCATTGTTTGTGGGGATTGTTAGGTTTGTTGTTTTGTGGATTCTTGTTGTTATGGACATAGCACCTGACACATGGAGGCTGTTCAGTAACCTTTGTGACCTGACACACCTATGAACTGGCCCAATGAGGCTAGGGACAGCCTGAGGGTTATGTACCATTTAGCTTTTAATTATATTCCCATTTTTTGTTCCTGTTTGAACTTTTCCTGTGTCTCTGCTTCATCCAGACAATGAGATGTAGCTGCTTTTAAGGTAAGAACCTAGTCCTGTGCGTCTCCATGTTCCCGAGATTTTATGGACATATTAAATGCATGAACATCTTGAGGTGACCCCTGAGAACTTTGCACTAAAAGGCCAGACTTGCAGCCAGAACCCTGCCTGTAAAGTAGACCCACGAAAGCTTTCCTTTAGTGCTTTGTTTGGTTGTTTTATAAATCAGAGCATAATTAAAAAACAGAGAACATACCAGTAGGCATAAAGTAGCATGCATTTCCCCTCAAACAAATGCAAAATGTATAATACAGCACAAGAAAAAAGTAAGATGAAAACACTTTAGCTAATTTAATTTCTTATATTAAATTCATGCTGCTAATATTCCAGTGATTATTTATTTTTGTTCTCCATGGTCAAAGAAAATGACCCAAAGATGTCCAACCCCCCCACAATAACTCAGTTCTTGTTCGTGAGATATGCTGAGGTGTGGGAGCTCAGAATCTTTTTTGTCATGATATTCCTACTAATGCAGTTGGTCACCCCAAAGGAGAAACTACACACTGTAACAATAAACACCACTGACTTGAGCCTTCACACCACATACACTTCTTCCTTAGAAATATTTTCTTCTTAGATGTGTTTCTATCTTTGTCACTGTCATCTTCCTGCTTCTAGGCAGGGCCATTTCAATAGCTCAAAGCAGAGCTTGGATCTTGCTTGTGTTTTTTTGGCTACTGTGGAGCTGATGTTCCTCAATGTTATGGTCCTTGAGCATTGTGTGGACATCTACCAGCCCTTCACTATCCTGTGACCACGAATCCTTGAGTCTGCGTCTAGATGATACTGACCTCCATATTCAGTAGCCTGGTCTATGCAGATGTGAACACTGGTAACATATTTTAGTTGTACTTCTGTCTGTCCCATGTGGTCCAACATTTCTCTGACATCCCTTTTCTGCTGAGGTTAACTTACTCTAACAGCTTCATCAATGAAATTCTAATTCTTTTATTTGCCCTGGAGTTTGGTATTGCCTGCTTTTTCTTCATTGGCATGTCCCATATTAAAATATTTCTGACTGTGTTCAAGTTTCTAAATGGAGTAGAGCTTAAGCCTATTCCACTTGTGTCCCCCACTTCTTTATGGTGACCATCTGCCTCAATAAAGGCTCATTTGTGTGACTCGGACCATCTGCAAACTCAGCAACCTCTTCCATATTTCAGGACATAATAATTTTCCATTTTATAAAATAAAGACCCCACAATTCCCCTTGTGAATCTGATCATATATTGTATGTGGAATAAGCAGATAAAGGAAGCTATGGGGAAACAAAAAGGGAAATTTTCTTTAAGAAAATTATAGAGTGCTCTTCAACTTTATGTTGTTTATCCTAATTCAAAATTACTTAACTTTTTAAAATTATTTTCTTGTGAAGATTTCGATGGAATTAATCAAGAAAATGATCTCTCAAACTGAGATCCATGAATGACTAAATAAAAAAAAAGAAAAAAAGAACAGTGAGGTCTGTTGTCCTGAGTATGAAAAGCGCTACCAGTGTGCATGCCTGCATAGACCAGACCACAGAGAAGAGTGGCCATTGTCATCCAGACACAGAATTGGTGGTTCATGATGTTAGGGTAGTGGAGGGGCTGGCAGATGGCCACACAGCAGTCCTGGGCCATGATGGTGAGTAATAACATTTCCACATAGGCACAATAAAGGACTAGGAAGATTTGAGTTGCACACCAAGGCACTGAAATGGTCCTATTGTCAGTGAGAGAGTTCACACAAGCATTGGGGACAGTGACAGAAATGAAGCACATGCCAAAGATGGAGAGAATCCTGAGGAAAAAGTACATGGTTGTATGAAGTTTCTGGTCTAGTGTGGTGGCAGTAATTATGAGAAGATTCCCTAACAAAGTAGCCAAGTACATCAGTAGGAATAAGATGGAATGCAGGAACTTTAGCTTCGACCCTTCAACAAAGCCCATGAGAAGAAACTCAGTCACCATAGTGGAATTGGCCATTTTCTAGAATTACTTATTTAACTGGAAAGCAAATGAGATAATATTTGGAAGCCTAAAATTAGTTAATAAATGTACCTTCATTATTTTATTTAATGTTTTTAATCACATTGCTCCTTTTATGCTAAAATTAATACAGCTATTGTGGGGAAAAGGTATCAGCATGCTTAATATGGTACTCTTGGATCCAATTGCTTGTTACAAGTGCCACTTTCCCTTTTCACACATAGTATCATGATCTATTAGGTCTTTAAATCATCCTCAAATTACATCTTAATAGTAGATAGAACCCCAAGTATATAGGTCTGAGGAGAACAATCAATCCTTTCCACAAAAAAATATGTATAACAATGGACAGGATTGTCATAAAACCCCACAATTTTAGCAGTCTGGGAATTGATCAGAGGTAGACAACAACTTGCCAAATTTTTGGAAAATAATCCTTTCAGTTTTATATAACCTGTGAGTCTAAGAATAAAACAAAAAGCAAAATTATAAAATGCATTAGACAGAATAAATTGAGACAATACACAATTTACAAAATCAGGAATGAATACAGAGGCATAACTACAAGCTCTAGAGAAATTAAAAGGATTACATTACAATGGAATATCATGAAAATTTTAACCAATAAACAACCTAGATGAAATACAAAATAAATTATAAAAATTATTCAAAAGAAATCAAAATTTTAAATACACATAAAACAAGAAAGAAATTGAAGCAATTAATAATCTTTCCACAAACATATTTTGCATTTTGGTGTTTACAATAAAACATTTGAGGAATAAATAGTACCAATCTTGCACCAACAATTTCAGAAAATAATGAAAGATTTCTTCCAAATTAATTTTATTTCCTTGTAATAACATTACAAGAAAATAAAACCACAGAATGGTATCTTTTGTTGACATAATGCAAATATCCTTAAAAAAATAATAGCTAACTGAATCCAACAACTTATAAAAAGATTATATACCATGAACCACTAATTTTTATAACATGGCTGAAAAACTATTCTAATAAGTGGAAATCAGTTAAAATAATACTCCAAGTTAATGCATTAGAGGACAAACCACTTGCAATCATCACAGCTGAGACATGGGAAGCATTAAAAAAAAACCCGCATATGTATTCATGGTAAAAGAAAGTCTCAACAAACTAGGAATAGAAGGTTACTCCTTCAAATGTATGAAAGACAATCACAAAAGATTCTAGTTAACTTCACACTTAATGGTGAAAGTCTGGATGATTTTCCTTAAAATCAGAAGTAAGGCAAGGATACCTATTCATACCAATACTAGTTAACATTTACTGGTATCTCTAGCTTCTAGGCAATTCCAAGAAAAAAACTACTTACATACAGATTGGGAAGAGAGAATTGAAAATTGTTCTATTCACAGATGACATAATCTTAAATGCAGAAATAAGCAGCAAAATTAGCAGGGTCACAATACACAAAATAAATAGGTAAAAATTAGTTTCTGTTATAATAGCAATGAATAATCTGAAAATTACATTAAAAACACAATCCATTCCTAATAAACTTAAAAATATAGTTAGATTTAAATTTAATAAAACTCCACACAACTTGTACATGAAAATATAAAATTTTGCTGAGAAAAATTAAAGAGAGTTTAAATAAAAAAATATATTCAGGAATTGGAAGACAGTATTATTAGGATGGCAGTTCTCCCCAATTTACACTGTAGATTCGATCTAAACTCTACACATATACAAGTCAGATTGTTTTACTTTTTGCAGATATTGGCAAATTGATTCTAAAATGTATTTGGAAAAGCCAAGGACCTAGAATAGAAAAAAAAGATGAAGGAAAAATTTTGAATGCTTAAATAAATGCCTAAGTGATTTACTATAAAGCTGTAGTACTCAAGACAAACTAGTATCAAAAGAGAATAGACAGTCCAGAAATGAAACCTTACACTTGTGATCAATTTACTTTTTATGAAGTGGGAGAGAAAAAAATGGTCTTTTCAATATATGTTGCTGGAAGAACTGGATATTCAAAAAATCAAAAACAAAATAACCAACAAATTAATACAATTTAGAGCTCATACCTTACACAAAAATTAACTAAAAATGTATCTCACATATAGCACTTTAATAAGGAATCTTTGGAGAAAATATTTTTGATCTTTGTTAGACAAAATTTCTTATTTATTACCTAAACAACATGATTAATAAAAGAAAAATTGGACTTCATCAAAATGAAAACTTTCCTTATTCAAATAACAAAATTAAGAAAATTAAAAGATGATTCATAGACTGGAAGAAAATATTTACAAATTACATATCTGAAAGAGAACTTGTATCCATAATATGTAAATAATTATTACTCAATAATATGAAATTTTAAAAATTCAGTTAAACATGGGCAATGATATGATTAGATATTTTAAATTTCAATTGGGTAATAAACACATAAAAATTGTTCAACATCTTTAGCTGCTAGGGAAATACAAATATGCCCCCCCCCAAAAAAAAAAAAAAAAACTTCATTTTACATCCACTAGAATGGGTTTAATCAGAAAGTCAGATAATAAGAAATGTCAGTGAGGGATGTGAAGATAGGAGAATCTTCAAACATTGCTGGTAGGAATATAAAATTTTGCAGGAACTTTGAAAATCAGGTTGTCAGTTTCTCATATAAACTTCTATTTACTATTTAACCCATAAAGTGTTCTCCTAGTAAACTACTCTAGGAAAAGAAAATGTATATTCCACTCAAATATATCTGTGTGAATATTCAGAGGAGCATTATTCACAACAGCAAAAGAGTGGAAAATATTCAAATGCCCATCAATTGATGAATGGACAAAAAATGTAGTATGTCCATACAATGAAATAACTGACAATAAAAAGAATGAAGTATTGAAATATGCAACAATGTGGATGAACCTGAAAAAGATTATGTTAAGTGAAAGAAGCCAGACCTAGAAAAGGTACATATTATATGAATACATTTATATGGAATTTATAGAAATGTCAAAGCTATACAGACTAAAAGTAGATCAGTGATTTACTTTGGTTGGGGTTGAATTGGGGATTGACTACATTTGGGCATAAGGGAACTTTTTGGGAGATAGAAGTGCTTTGAAACTGGAGCTAGTAATGGTTTCCATCAGTATAAATTTACTAAAATCTATTGAACAGTAACTTAAATGTGCATGAATTTTATAGGATGTAAATTATGCCTCATTAAAGTTTTACAACAATCCTTGGTGAAATAATATTTAATCCACTAAATTCTAAACTCTCAAATACATATCTTGCACTAATTTCTAAAGTTACTTATACTGTATTAAAATATAGAACATTAGTATGTTTTTATCATCTCCTATACATGCTGACTCCATGACGATTTTATGTACTTTTAATAGTAAATTTCTACACATTCAGAAAGCAATAAATAATTATTTCTTTCAAAAAAGTGATTTACTACTGATGTTCTTTTATAAGCTAATTCTTTACCCATGAGGTGATTCAAAGGGAAAGGATATAGTTTCTCAACCACCATAAATCAAATAATTGCATTTAGGTTTTAAAAACATTATTGCATATGGATTCACTCTGTATGAATTAAGATCTTACCCTGTGTTAGGGGTTGCATTCAATACTGTTCATATTTTCTCTCTATATTATGAAAGTCAGGCTGAATTTTTAATATTATCAATCTCCACTTCAGAAGTGAGGAAACAAGCACAGATTTAAACATTTTACAAAACCCAAGGCTATGAATTATGAAAACATGCTATAGACCCAATAGTCATTTGACCAGCACCAGTTGCTTACTTTTCATAAATTAACAAAATAATTAAAATATTTTTAAAAACTCATCATGTGCTAGTAAACTGAAGTATTTTTAATGTTTCTCAACATTAAGCACTTTTTCTCTAGTGTAGAATTGTATCCATAGTAAAGGTAACTAATTACAGTCTTATTTATATTAATATACAAACATATAATTGAAAATTAATTGCATTCTTCAAGAATGTTTCATCTCCATTTGGATGGAAAAATCATTCTATTGATGCATCAACTTGGAATGAGTAGCAATATGAAGAAGCAAATTTGATTCTTGTCATCACTGCTTTCTTTTGTGTAAGATAACCTCCTATTACACAAAGTTGTTGGAGTGATCAAATTCACTTATTATTTATGTTATTTCAAAATATTTTGACTGAGTATCTACAATCTGCCATAAGCTGATCTAGACAGCAAGGTTCTAGATTTTATAAAGGAGGCTAATACAATTAGAGGGACTATAGAATTCATGAATACAAATACATTGAACTAGAATTTTCTGAAAAAGTGAAAAGTGTGTGAAGTACATAGTATAAAAACAACATACAAGGTGTTTCAGTCTCCCAGAATGTTATTAAGAGAGATGCATGTTTAAAACATGCAAATTGCTATAGAAATGTTTCGTTAAGCCTCATTCTACTTTATGTGTTTGTATTTATCACAATATCTTGTAAAACTTTAAGTTGAATTATCATGTTTCAAATGTAATGAGATATACATACAGAAAGATGAATAGAATCTTCTCAATTTTAGTTGAAAATAAAATGATTCCAAAAATTAAAATTTGAATTTTTCAAATACAGATTGTTTTTCCTATTTCTTGGTTTTTAATAAAATACATAGTTATTTTTGAGAATTTGTATATAAAGTTGCAAATTGTAGATTGCTTTTGAACTTATATAATGCATGGAAAATACCTAGTGTGAAATTTCCAAAATGTATTGAATTAATAATGATGGAATAGGATAGTATGCCAAATAAATTCCCTGTAGCATAAATATTACTAAATATTAAGTAGAAATAAAATATAAATAACCCAAAATAAGTTTTCAAAAGTCCAAAACTTCAAAACTATGAAAATGTATCTTTAAAGGCTTTTCTAAATAACAAGAAGTTGGTGAACAGCAAGGTACTTACTTTTTCCTTTTGCATTTTCTTTATTTTAAAATATCAACATGGACTACCTGAATTGAAGGATTATTAATCATTTCTTTAAAATTCATTCTTCTGTATTAGAATTATTAACTATAGCTAGGAGGAGAGGGCAAGATGGCGTTAGTGTAGGAGGGCGCACACTGCAAGCTCCCAGAGCAAGGCGGATTGGGGACGGGGTCCTGCCCGGGGGTCTGTGCTGTGCACGCGTGGAGTGAGAGGCTTGGGACATCTATCTGCGCGGATCGGCGGCGTGGACCGAACGGTGGAGATTCGTGAGTTTTGAGGCTGCCGGTGGAGGTTGGCACAGGTGGCTGAGCCCCGCGGTTACGGAAAAAAATAATAAAACGGCCATTTGGAGCCGCCGGCGGGGCGAAAAAGTTTTATTTTCTGGGGAGCTGGCGGCCTGGCGCCCCTTGGACCTTGTGTGAACAGAGCAAACGAGCTAGTCAGCACCCGGTGAACCGGAGGGGGATTTTGGTCGGGGAACTCGGCTGATTTCCCTAGCCACCCAGGAATAAGACCCGGGCCGCTGCGGAGCCAGGAGGAAGGGACACTTCCCAAAAAAGGGAGGGTTCGGTTGGAAGACAGGGAAGGGTATTTTATATTTTTAGACATCGATCTGGCTGCCTGCATCGCCCCATAGCTTTGGGGAGCAGATAAGCCGACCTGAAGTAGCATTAGGCTGAGAGCAG
>JAKSZT010054332.1:1462624-1490058 GCA_026826555.1 Tolypeutes matacus
AAAAAAAAAAAAAAAAAAAAAACGAATTATTAACTATAGTAAGGGTATCATTAATAATCCTTTGCAACATACTGAAATAACTTTGTTACTTTTTGCAGTTCTAAAGGTGCTTCCCAATGTATATTAGAGTAATTCTGCTAATTTCAGATTTATTTTGTCTCATATTATTGTCTGACTCCTGTGATAATTTATATGTTATCATATATAATAAATGTATATAGGCATATATAATTTTATAATTAATTATTGTTAGAAATTAAAATGATAGATATCAATTGCAAAATTAATCAATCTATTAATTATAATAGATTGTATACATATAAAATATATTTAAAAATTTTAAAATTGTATACGTATAAAATATATTTTAAAATTTTAAATCAACATATTTTAAATATTAATAAATACTAGAGCATATTAAAAATACACACATATATACATATTTATACATTAGTATGAAATAATTTTTAAAATTTGAAATAATTATTTAATTTTGGTATTGACTGAAGAGTGTGCTTAATTTCTTAATTTTGCTTCAATGAACTTCCTCATCCCGACAATCATAGATATGTGAACATCTGATATCTAATAATTAAGGATAATTATATTGTGTACAGTAAACTAGATTCAGTTAACAAGTTATAGCATATTTTAAATTGACATGGGGATCATGAATGAGTTTTCTGTTGTTAATAGAGTATATCTTTATTCCCTTTAAATTGTTAATACAGAATCTTAAATTAAGGTAAAAACATGTTCTCAGCTATGAAAACATCTGATTACTTTGTAGTCGTTATTTAATATAACCTTTATTTACACACTAAATTATCTGATATGTTATACTTCAATATGTGTCACTAGCTATTCACTAAGTAGTTTTTTTATGGTTTTCAATCAAATTACTACCAATGTATTTCATAGCACATTATGTTAAACCTAGACAAATTTGCTAATCCAATATTTATGGGGAGACCATAATCTTTTTTTTAAAAAAAAGATATGTGTGTCTTTTGCTTTTATATACCAAAATCTACTTAAACACTCCTTAGTATCTTACAAAAGGTACATCCATTAGTCCATCTTAGGCTGAAATCCGTAATTACCTGAACAATGAATCCACTTATTTTTAGTTGATAGTAATAAGTAACTAAATAATTATAGTTCACATAGTCTAGTTTTTATCAAAGATTTGAAACAGAATTCAGGCAATGAACTTTGTGGAAAATATGTGGTTTACTCTCACAACCACTTACTTGTTGGTCCTTGTTTAATTTACTTGGTATTTCTGAATATAAGTTAATTTTTAGCTTAAAAGAGTTCTCCATAATCAAAAAAATTTTACCATCCTTTAAATGAATTAGAAAATCCAAAATTTAAACAAAAAGTATTAGACTTTTCAGAATAAATGAGGCAAAACAGTAATCTCCTTGGAAGCTAATTTTTATACCAAATTAATAAAATCATATTCTGATTTATCAGAAGAAAGGAAAATAAGATATAAAATAGTTTTATTGCATTCTGGTTGCATTCTGCACTTCCAAGTAAGGAATATTATGAATGCACATTAGTCACCATCCTCTCTCTGAACATACAGCAAAACAGAGCAGTGAGGACAGGCTGTAGTACTTCCATGGCTTTTCCAAGCACTGGGTAGCTATCCTTTATCCTAAAACAGTAGAAACAAATGCCTATATCAATAAAAGATGCATTTTCCAGGCTGAACAACTGAAAGGATCTATCCATCAGTTTATGCATGAATTTATTCACTCATTATCTGAATAATGGAAAATAACCTAGTTGAATGTCTAATATAAGGCACACTGGGCACAGCCAGGAGATTCATTTGTCAATAAGTTCTGACATTATGATAGGTGACAGGGTATTTAGCTATATAAAATTACATATAAAACAGTTCTTTTAAAAAATTGCAAGGAAATATAAAATGTTTTGCTTTATATAGTTATTGTCCTATATAATCCATTTAAAATTTATTAATTTTGTTGTCTTAATATCATTGTCATTCTTGGTCTCCTGTGCAACTTATGTATTCGCGGTTCTGTACTGTTTCCAATATAGATAACTGGATTTAGTTTGAAAATAATAATTTGAATAAGTCAATATTCTATAATGCAGCCATTATCAGCCATGTTTTTAGTTTGTAGGTTAGACATTTATGTCCACCAATATTCGCTTTATGATTATTCTATCCTATTAAGAGCTTCAGGATTATCTGTGTGCTTTTGTTATAATTTTCACAATTTAAAAAAAGATTGACCATAAATACCCTGATTTACCAGCTTAACAGGTTTTTGTTATACTAAAATTACTTGTTTCACAGAAAACAAATACTTTGGGTTTATATCATTGAGTCCCTAGCAATAATATCTATTCAAATCCCAATTTCTTCCTCTTCACAAACCAAGTAAAAAACAAGGTAAGGGATTACAAAGAAAATAGTTTGTGAAGGAGAGTTAAGGGTGGAGAGAAGACATTAAAAATAGTAACACAAAATATTCACTCTTGAATATTGTTAAGTTTTTAAACTATGGTAGAAGGTGAGTAGAACAAACATTTCCTTTTGACTTCATCAAATTAAAATCTTAAAGATTATTTAACCAAAATTTCATTTGAAAACAAGATTTGATAAATTCTACAGAAGACAAAAAACACCATTCTTATGTTGTTTAAGCAGTCCAGTGAGGTTCTTCTTTATCTAAAATTATAGGTAAGCCCAATGAATCACCAGCAAAGCTTCGGGGAGCACAATTCTCATCATTCAATGATAGCCTAAGGCTAATTTCAGAGAGGTCATAATCTCCAGAAAGCAGATTAGGACTCAATTAAAATACAATACTGGACTCAAACTATATGTAGTGTTACCTGTGAATATGAGGCGTAGGATCAATTAACTATTGACTTAAGGAAATATAAGGTAATCTCTAATTGGCCAGATGTTCAGAAGGTCAATAACAGGACACACCTATAGATCTCACATAGGATAATCTGAGAAGCTCAAATGACCTGAAATGCACTGAGATGAGCAAGTCAGATTGCAACTCCAAATCTTGGCAACACAGTTATATATCATGTCTTCTCTGAAAGTCATTGAGAATACTAAATAAAGTGCATTACTTCAAAAACTTTAAGAAGATGTAGAATGGCCACATAAAGAAAGCAACTGTAGAGAAAATCATTATTTACTTGATAAATTGAACTTTATGACAAGTAAAATCTTTTCTGAATCTAAGGACTTCATGAAATTAGAAAAACTACGTAAGAATGGGAGAAGATATTTAGAAAGTACATACTCTATAAGGGTTCAATAACTAGAATGTATAAAGAAATCCTACAAATCAACATCTAAAATATAAATAAAAATTAAATATTGGGCAAAAGACTTGCGTAGACGTTTCTTCAAAGGGGAGATACAAATGGCAAATAAACACGTGAAAAAATGCTGAAAGTCATCAGCCAGAAGAGAAATGCAAATCAAAGCCACAATTACATGCCCTTTTATACCTACTAGAATGACTACTATTAAAACATGGAAAATGACAAGTGTTGAAATGGATTTGTGTAAGTAAGAACACTTGTCCATTGCTGGTGGGAATGTTAAACAGTGCAGCTGCTGTGGAAAATAATTTGTCAATTCTTCAGCACATTATATATAAAATTACCATATGACCTGGCAATCCCACTTCAAGAATATACCCAACAGAACTGAAAGCATGGACACGAACAGATATTTCCATACCATTGGTTGTAGCACTATTATTGACAATTGACAAAAGATAGAAACATCTCAAGTGTCCATCAACAGATGAATGGATAAAAAAAATTTGGTGTATATATATACAATATATTATTTAACCCTAAAAATGAATGAGGGTGTGATACATGCAACAACAGAGAAGAACCTTGAAGCCATAATGATGAATGAATTATATGAGACAGAAAGGATATTTTATGATCTTACTGATATGAAAATTATTAGAATAAGAATGTTCATAAAGTTAGACATTGGAATAGAGGTTATTAGAGACCAGAATGGGTATAGAGAATGAGTAGTTAATGTTTAATTGATACAGAGGTTTTGTTTGGAGTGATGGAAGTGTTTGGTAATGGAATTTGGTGATAGTAGTGAAACACTGTGAATGTAATTAACACCACTGAATTATATTTTTGAATGTGGCTAAAAGGAAAATTGTAAGTGTGTGTATATATATATATATATATATACACATTATATATATGTCTACGTATATATATATGTGTATATATATATGTTAATGAATATTAAAATAAACATAAATCTGTACAACACAGTGATACCTAATGTAAACTATGGACTACAGTTAATAGTATAATTATAATCATATTTTTCATCCACCCTAACAAAGTTACCACACTAATGGAAAATGTTAATAATATGGAAAGTATGTGTGACTGGGATATATGGGTACTCTGTATTTCTGCATGATATTTCTGTAAACTTACAACTTTTCTTATAAAAAATAAATGCAAATTTTCAAAAAAGATAACTTATTGTTCTAGACCGGTTTGCCCCCCAACATTGCTCAAAAATTTTTAATATTAAGGGAAATTAACATAACTTAAAAAGAAATAGCCAAAGTCATGACAGTGGGACATTTTAACATCATCTGCATATCTGATAAAAATCGTTAACAAATAATAGAATATAGTTAGAAAAACTGTGGAAATGAACAAAATTCCAGTAATATAATGTATACGATATTGCACAATTTGCTGAAAAGATGACTCTTTCCCATTTCCCATTATTCCATGGGGCCATTCAGTCTATGCACACTTGTTAGAAACCACTTGGCCATAGAGCTATAAGTTTAATTATTGACTATCCATTCTATTCCCTTAATCTATAAGTCTATCCTTTTATCAGCACTACACTGTCTTGATTACAGTTGCTTTTTAATAAGTGATTTTTTTTTTTTTTAAGAAGGTAAAGGGAATCGAACCCAGGACTTCATATATGGGAAGCAGGCATGCAACCACTGAGTTACATCTGGTCCCCAATAAGAGGGATTTTTAAAATTTGTTTGTTTGTTTTGTTTTTAGTGAGTATTGGGGATCGAACCCAGGACCTTGTACATAAGAATCAGACACTCAACCACTTGAGCTACATTGTTCCCTTTTAATATGTTTTGAAATGTGAATTTTCCTATTTTATTCTTCATTTTCAGGATTAATTGACTATTCTTGGTCACTTGCAATTCTGTATTAATTTTAGAATCAGTTTGTCAATTTCCATAAAGAAGTTACTTGCATTCAGATAGATTGTATTGAAACTGGAGATCATGTGGGGATAATTGTTATCATAACATTGTTGAGTCTCCAGATCCATGAAGATTTATTTAGATTATTAAATCTTAGTTCAACAACATTTACAGTTTTCAGAGTGTAATGGTTAAAGTAGTTTTGTTAATTTATTCTTAAGTAATTTACTAGTTTAGATGCTATTGCAAATGCAATTTTCTTCTTAATTTCATTTTCAGATTGCTCATACTGTGTTTATGGAAATACAATTTTATATATTGATGTATTTTTATCTGTAACATTGTTGAACTCATTTATTAGTTCTAATACTTTTTAAAATAGATTCCCTAGGATTGTCCATATACAAGGTACAGTCATCTGTAAATAAAAATAATTTTATGTCTTCCCTGCCAATCTCAATGATTTTATAGAGTTTTTTTTAACCTATTTTCCCTGGCTAAAGCCAACAACACAATGTTGAATTGAGTGCTTTTATTATGAATGCATGTTGTTTTTTTTAAAATGTTTTTTCTATGTTTATTGGGATGATCATGCTTTTATTTTTTAAATTTTTTATTCTTTTGAAACGATATTTTGCTTTATTTGGTTTTCAGATTTAAACAAACCTTGCATCACTGAGATAAATCTCACTTGGCAATGGTGTATAATTATTCTTTAATTTGTGGCTGTTGCTAAATGTTGTCCAGGATAATTCTGCCCATATTCTCGAGAGACATCAAGGTGTAATTTTTTTTTTTCTTGTGAGGTCATTATCTGCTTTGTGAATACTAGACTCATAGAATGAATAGGGAAACATTCCCTGCTTTTCTATTGTTGGAAGAGTTTGTAAAGTTTGGACTTAATTCTTCCTTGAAATGTTGTAGATTATAGTGGTGAAGGCCTTCTGGGCATAAGCTTTTATTTCTGGGAAGTTTTTGATGACTCATTCAAGGTTTTCATTTCTAATCGGTTTATTCATGTTGGCTAAGCTTTCCTAGATCTGTTTTGGGCTATCTAGAGATTTTAGCTTAACATCTAAATTATAAAATGTTTTACTATTATTTATAACCAAATTTCAGATATCATTATATTTATTATAGGATATTTTAAGTATTTGATTAACTAAGTTTTCTCCTATAATTAAAATAAGAGATCAGCTAAAGGTTCTATGTAGTTTAACAATTATATGATTCTGTAAATGTAAACAAAAATAATTTTAAAGAGAAATAAGTAGCAAAAGATAAGAATTCTGAGCATTTTGTGAGGGGAAACATCAAAGTAATAGATGTGTGTATTGTTTCACTGTTGACAGATAATACAAGGAATTTCACTTAGAAATTAATTATGGACCCAAGAAGTTATAAATGTCAAGAAACATAGTTTTGAAGCATTTATTAGCTCACATAATCACAGTGAAAATATCTTGAAATAATTATCCTATTGTTTTCCTGAATATTTACTCCTCACAATTCTCCTTACTGCCTCTTTTATCTGCTTGTTTCTGAGACTGTAGATAATTGGATTCAAAAAGGAGGAATAGAATAGAATATGGAAATGATCATGTCCTGAATAGATGGTAAATTGGAGGTTGGCTTCCTATATCAGCAAAGGCTGAGCTGAGAAAGATTATTACAACGAGGATATGTGGAACACAAGTAGAAAAGGACTTTCCTCTCTCTATTCTGTATTTAAACTTGAGCACAGTAGAAAATATGTGAATATAAGACATGGTGATGAAGGCAAAGCAGCTGCAGCCAAACAAGATGGCAGAGACAAAAATTACAATCACATTGGTGAAGGTGTCAGAGCAGGAGAGCCTTAGCAGAGAAGGGATGTCACAGAAGAATTGATGGACTATGTTTGATTGACAGAAGGACTAGTGGAAAGTGTTACCAGTGTGGAATCCTGCATAAGCTACAGCACTGAATACAGAGGCCAGTGTCATCTGGATACAGGCCCGAGGATTCATGATCACAGGATAGTGGAGGGGCTGGCAGATGGCCACATAGCGGTCATGGGCCAAGATGGTAAGGAGCAGAAGCTCTGTAATAGCAAAGAAAAACATGAGGAATATCTGTGCTGCACATCCAACGATGGAGATCACCCTGTCATTGAGCAGGAAGATGACACACACCTTGGGAACAGTGACAGAAATGTAGCAAATGTCCAGAACAACCTATTCCTAAGGAGAAATACAAAGGAGTGTGAAGACCCTGGTCAAGTGTAGTTACTGTGACAATGAGACTATTTCTGATCAGGGTTGCCAAGTGCATCAGAAGGAATAGCAGGGCATGCAAAATTCTGAGTTCCCACACATAAGAAAATCCTGTGAGCAGGAATTCAGTCATCATGGTAGAGTTGGGCATCTTTGGTAATTAGCTCTAGATTTGAAAAGAAAAAGACAAATAATACCTAAAAAATGCTGAGAATCATGAAGAAGAATCAAATTAGCCTAAGTATGTCTATCAAACCACATTTCTTCAATATTATATTCTGTATTTGGAATTGATTATTTTCCTACTTGTGTAACTTATTTCCAAGTAAGGTTAGCAGTAAAATATTGTATTTAAGAGCTTGTAACAGAGTTTAGATATATTTCTGTCATGTAGAACTGTATAATATGAGTATTAGAAATAACATATTTGGCTGGAGCATTAATATAGTTAATAGGTCATTTCTATGCATTATCACTCAATAGCAGCGTTCTATAATTGTTAACAGTTATCAATATTTGATGACCAAATGTAATTTGAATAGGGATGAAGCAACTTTATTGTAACAGAGACTGAAGACTTTACATTCACTAAAATCCATTCACTGCTGGAAAAATTGTTATTATCGCTATTTCCACCATGAGATTTTTTGATACTGATTTCATTAGTAAATTCACCTTTAAAGAATCCCTTTTTATGATGATGACCTTCTGAATAGTTACATATATCCCTTCTTTAGAATGTTATGATATTCACTTTTAATTTTTATAGTTGTCTTCAATTTCTCTATCATTTTTACATATTTTATTAGATATTTTCCACTTTCATTTTGTTCCTCCCCTAAGCCTATATATAACAGCAACTAAGGGTATGATAGTACCATGAGTTTTGTTTCTTTATATTGCCCTTTGGAGTGCATATTATTCATATATTTCACGTATTCTATTATTCTCTTTGTAACCACTCTAATCTGAGAAGTAATGTATGCTATTTTTAAAAGAAAAGACTTGGTCACTTAGAAGCTAAGGGAATGTATTAAGCCATGTAAATATAAGTAGAAAAGCATTCCTTAAAAGGCAGTTTTTTCTTTTTAGATGATGCTTTGCCATATGGTGCATTTCCTCCAGGAGAAATCTGATCCTACTGAACATCACTGCTTTCCTTTAGGCCAATTCTTTCTCCTCTGTAATCTGACCATTCACTTGTACAATTCTATCCCAGCCTTCCAATTATTCCAGTATTCAGAAAACATGATATTTGAATGCCCTATTAAATCACTGTGATCCAAACCTGAAACATTTCTCTTTTGATTTCCCACATATTGAATACCAATTTGACAATGAGAACTATTCAAAAAAACTGTTCCCATTGTTCCAGATGTCCATGTTCTTTGCCTTGTACAAACGTACATGATGACTTCACTACATATATATACATCTTTTTGTTTGCCTTGAAATTTTTTGATCCTGTACATAACATCTCATTATACATCTCATTAAAATAAACATCTTCAGTTGAATATCACTTGGTTAATCCCTCAGTCTTTAGCTTCTCTTATACTGGAGTATGCTATAAGGATTTCCTCTCCTCTTGCAACATCTCTGCTCCCCCCTTGGTTGTCCTTTGTATAATTACATCCATTCATTCCATTAAATTATTATGGTAGTCTGAGGTATCACGTCTCAATAAACAGTTTCAAGTTATATTCTTATTACTTTACAAAATGCTTAGTTTAGTATTCTCCTCTTCAACATTCTACCCCAGCCTCCTTTTTTTTCTCTTCTGTACTCTGTGGTTACCTCTTCTACATATTAGTCATCCAACCATCCTTTTTTTGAAACTTCACTTACATTTCCCTCTTATTCCATATCCAGATTGAAATCAGTATCTGGAATAATTCTGGTAAATCTCATTTTAAGCAAGATATAATTCAGGCAACATAACCAAAAAAAATCCATAAGGATCTCAGGTATAATTTATACCTTTCTTACTTTTGCTAACACTTCATTGAAACTTTCCTTTTCAACAAGATCCTATATTAAATTAAAATCAATGGAACTTGAGTACATGTTCTAGACCTATAAAATTTTACAATACAATACTTAAAGTTCATACAACAAGTTATTCATATTTATGTCCTGTTAGCCTATAGGTAAATTTTCTACACATAATAAATTATGAAGGAATTATGAAGGTAATGATTCATTTCATTTGGGATAATTTTCTTGGTGAAAATGTTTTGGTTGTATGCTTTAAATGGCATAAAGCTTTCTTCAAACACAGGTGAAAATTCTTTCCCATTTCCCAATCAGTCTCTTAAAGGTATACAATTATCTCTAAAATTTAAACTTAAAAAACTTAACATAACTTAGAATAATTTATTTTTGTGATATTGCAAATTTATGCAAGTTTATGCAAATCAATGAAAACTCATATCAAATATGATAAAATATAAAATATATAAAAATCACTTCTTATATAACTTATACAATAGTTAATATGCTAAGGACTTTAAATATTTTTATAAATATCACCTCAGCATTGAAACCATTATCTGCATTTATATATGAGAACAAAAGGGACTGAAGTTCTTCAGTCATTTCCCCAAATTAGATAAGTTACATGAAAGGATCAAACATAAATGGTTCTTTTTACCACAAGTCCTTGTTTTGATTTGCAATGAAGAAAACATCATCATTAAGAGTCACTAAGTAATAAAAACTTACTTAAATATTATATTTTAAAAATGTAGAGGCAAGGAAGTAAAAATAGTGATGGTGCATATCTCTGACAACACCTAGAACACTTGTTCAGAAAACATGAGATTCTGATATTATTTGATCATAATTTTGGAATATAACTTGAGACTTTTCCCAAAAATCATTTAAATATACTCATTTAAGTTCTGTAGAAATAAATATAAATTTTATATTAGTATTTTGAGAAATAGTTACATAAATTAAAATGTGACTATTCGTTTTAGTGGCCTTTTACCAGATAAACATTTAGATAACTGTTCAGTGGAGCATTCCTGGCATGACTGTTCACCTGCTCCTTACCAAAATTTAGCTCTGGACAACAGATATAGGAAAATCCTTTAAAATCTTCAACATGGTTTCTCCTCTTTCTCTGTTTTTCTCTCTCATTTATATTCTGCATGACATTGAAATAATGGATACAGGACGTTATACATTTGTTCATCAATTGTAACAAATGACCCACACTCATGTAAGATGTTAATGTGGGAAAGTGTGGGAGGGGCAGAGAGTGGGGAATATGGGAATCTTAATAATTTTTTATCTTTATTTTTTAAATACTTTAAGATTACATAAATGTTACATAAAAAATATAGGAGATTCCCATATGCCACACTCCCTACTCCTCCCACACTTTACCATATTAACATCCTTCATTAGTGTGGTACATTTTTTACAATTGATGAACACATATTGAAGCATTGCCACTAAGCGTGGATTATAGTTTACATTATAGTTTACACTATCCTGTACAAGTTTGTAAGTTATGACAAAATATATAATAGGCTGTATCCATCACTGCAACATCATTCAAGAGAATTCCAATATCCTGAAAATGCCCCCATACTATACCTGTTTTTCCCTCTCTCCCCTTAGAATCTCTAGTGGCCACTGCCTCCATATCAATGATAAAAGTTCTTCCATTGCTAGAATAAAAATAAGTCTATAGTAGAATAACATTAAGTCTACTCTAGTCCATCAGTCATTCCCCAATCGTGAGGATTCTTGGATGGTGATGCCACTCCACCTCTAATTGAGAGGGGGCTTAGATCCCAAGAGCCAGTTGGATGGGATTATCTTGCTTGCAGTTGCAGCCTCTCTCTGCAACTTATGTAACATTTATTTAATCTAAAGCTTCTTTAAAAATAATAATAAAAAATAAATATAGAAAAATAATGTAAAAATCACTAGAAATAATGATTTTAAGACGTATTACAAAAACACCTTCCTCGAGAATTTAATATTTATGAAATATTTTAAATAGAGGATATCTGGAAATATCGCAAATGACCCTTAAAATGCATTCCTTTGGTTGCTGTATCAAGAGGAGTTTGCTAAGGCTTTATATTTTGTTCCAATTGTTACTCTTTGAATTTTCTGTCTGTAAGAATTTTTTACTACAAATATGCATTTGAATAACTTAGGAATAAAAAATACATAGAAATGATAACGTCACCAAAATATTGAGGTATTGAATAATTAAAATGTCTGCTGGTTCCCTCACAATTCACATTCTTGTTTCCATGCTTCCTGTTTTTGAGTCAAAATTAATCACTTGTAACATGTAGAACCTTTGTTAAATGTCAGAAGGCAGGAGAGATGTCATTTTCAGATTGGCATAATGCTTGCAAAACTGATAAATTTCTCACTTTTGATCTCCTTTAATGACCTATATTTCAGGACACTTTAATTTGTTGTACTATGTAGTTTATGTTCATGTTGTTGTTTCAGGCAAACATGAATAGTGTTTATTAACTATTTATTGATAGCATTGTATGATAAACTTGATTAATAATTGTGACTTCAGTATGCCTCTATAGCTCTAACATAGTTATGTCAGCTTCATGATGAAAGTTTGAAATTATAAAACTATTTAATCAACCTTTTCCTCACTAAAATTCATATGAGACTATATGGATATATATTATAGGAATGCAACATACTCTCAAAGTCTGAACAAAAAAAATGAAAAGCATTTACTATTTCTCATTTTTCACTCATTAATCAATTTTAGGTTTCTAGCTTGAATTTCCATGTGGCAGCATATCAGAATTGAATCTTGTTGGCCTTGAAGGGAAGATAATGTTTTGCATTTGGACTCTGCCATTTACTTGCTATGTAGCTATGGAAAGCCTCTCAAACAACTCTGAACCTCAGTTTCCTTAACTATAAAATTTTAAAAATAGAAGCTTTGTAGATTTAACATTTCAGAGAGAAGTTCTGAAATTTGTATCTAAGTGAAGAAAATAAATAATAATTACAAATCACTGATAAAAGGATTTAGCATGTGATCCCTTCATCATTTAGTTACCTTGCATGAACAATGCATAGAACCGCTCTTTTTAAGATGAGAAAAAAAGTCAAAAGAAACCCAGTGCTTTTCTTTGCTATTTTAGATTTCTGTTAAAAGGAATGAGAGAATATAAAATATTTTGTACTGGTTTGACTAAAGATTGTAAAACTGCAATCATTTCTTTACCAGCAGACTGGAAGGTAGCAGGGTAAACCTTGCACAGGAAATATCTTGTGAGAACTAGAATGTTGCACTGATGTTTTGGTCCCTCAAAATGCAAAAGCAAATTATACATTGACTTTTTCCATAGGATTGAAGGACACCTTGTTCTTTCTAAAGAATTGAAAGAAATATTAAATTCATTAACATATATATGTATATATTATTTTACTTATTCGTGTGAACTTCCAACTAATTATTTACAATTAACTGAATGTTTCTAAATATTTTAGTATAATTATATGTACACAATAGTTGGGAAGCTGAAGGGATCAATCAAGATCAAATGCTTACAGACTCTTTCATTTTATGCAAAGGCAAAGGAGTAGAATTATAAGTGAAATATAGTGGATTGTGTATGATTTAATTTTTAAGAAAAAGTTTCACTTGTTCATGTCTGTACCATGTGAACATATAATATGGGGGTTAGCAAAAAGAAGGTAATAGGCAAACATTCCATGAAAGTATAAATTAAATAGCAATAGCATAAATAAATCACTATTTCCACATTTTAAGTAAAACACAATCCACCATATTTTAATTTGTTTAAATATAAATTTAAAATACCATTATATATACTGAAACTGTGGACAACTTGCAGAGCCACTCCTGCCCCTGCTTGTTTTGCAGGCATCAACTAGGTCTAATGCTACTATCAGATCAATCTGCACTTCCATGAACAGTTATCAATTCTGATAAATGTACTGGGACTGAAATTTTTTAATGCAATGAGTAAAAATGAATATGTTGTTTTTGTATGAGTATGTACTTATTTTAAACTCATTTATAGTCTCATAAAGGGACTTGTGCAAGAAAAAATGGAAGTCATATATGGAATGAGGTGAGGAGGAAGGGGAAAAGAAATCAACAAAAACAGACTCACAAGTCAATATTATGATTTCTGATGTAGAATAGACAATCCATAGTTTGTGGAAAGATTGCAAAGATGATTCATGTGAAGACAAAAGGATGGGCATATTTAGCTGAGATGACTAAGATTCTGATAGAAATTGTTCTATTTAATAAGAGTTTCTGTGTTCAGTTTTATTTACCAATAAGTGAATGCCAATGGCATTAGTGAAAACACCCAGGGCACAAAATTAGCATCAATAAGAACCAGTGCCCAGAGCTTATTTCAATAATATAATTGGCTCTAAAGTGAGACTGAACAGAACCCAAAACATCTAGGCACAGACACAAGTTTGCATATTAGGAAATATTAATATATCTGAACATGTGAAAACATTGGTGAAAATAATATGAAAATGACGTAAACAAGAATTAAATCATAGTTCATCAATATTCTGAGGACTCCTAAGGTGAAATGTTTGTTGAACCTAGAGAACAAGACACAGAGAAAGTGAGGTCCAGAATCTGGCCTCTCCCCAAAGCTGGACAGGTGTTCTGGCTGATCCTTAGCATTTCCTTTTGCAATTATATTCACTTGTCAGATCAAACCCCAGGACATCTGATTAAATGACAAAACAGCTCTTCTGAAATTGTCCAAGATCATATATAAATAATTGAATAATATTTATCAGTCCATGGCCAAAGCCTAACTTAGCAGCCTGTAAATGATGTTATCAGCAAATTTCTCTTCAATTAAGTACAGAATTACAATAGAACTTGGTCATTCCATTCCCAGGTTTACCAAGGAGAAATGAAAAGCAAACGTCCACACATTTACTTCTACAGTAATGTTATAGCAGCTTAACTTATATTTGTCCAAAACTGGAAAAAAAACAACCCCACAAATATATAAAAATGAGTAAAGGAATAAAAATATTTTAGCATATTCATGCTATATAATACTACTCAGCAATAAAAGTGGATGATATAATCATATGGTAATATGAATACATTTCACAATATTTACACAAGAGTAAAAGATGCCAGTCAAAAAGGAGTATGAAATGTGTGAATCAATTTATATAAAATTCTAGAAAATGCAAACTAAGCTATGGTAGCAGAAAGCAAATTTGTGGTTATCTTTCAACAATGTCCTAAGTTGTGGGTGACGGACAGAATAATTACAAAGAAATAGTATGATCCTCCTCCACCACTGCTGTGACCCTTCTGAGATCCAAAACCTCTCAAAAATGAAGTAAAAATCTTAACCAAATAAAATTAATAAGAAAATGAAGTAATTTAAAAATAACCAATAAAATACAAAAAAAAAATGAAAACAATTTGAAATAATAAAAAAATAGACATTATGTCTAAAATGACTACACACACTGGGACAGGGTGTCAGTGATGTGAGGACCATGGGAAGGGGTTCACCTGGTGCATGCCTCTACCACTTATGAATATGTTTAAGCATCCATGGAACATTGTCTCAGTGTGTGAAGATTCCACACAATAACCAAAAGAATATTGAATTTCCATCCTGGGGAGTTCTGCTACATTCTCTAATAGGACAGCAAGAATCCCCCTAGTGCAAGGGCAATGTCTAGTGAAGGAAGACAAACCATTATGCCAGGCACTTGACATTAATGATTGTAATTATGAACCTTTACTTGTGAAATTGAAACTTACCCTGCCTAAGTGTTACCTCCTGAAACCTTCCTTGTTGCTCAAATGTGGCTTCTCTCTAATGAGAGCATATAAACACACTACCTTCCCCCCAGCATGGACGTGACTCCTGGGGATGAGCCTCCCTGGCACTGAGGGTTTATTACCAAGCACCAACTAGCAATACATCTGGAAAAGACCTTGACCAAAAAGGGGAAAGGATAAAGACAGATGAATTTTTATGGCTAAGAGATTTCAAAGTGAGTTGGGAGGTCGTTCCAGAGGTTACACTTATGCAAGTCTCAGCAGGATCTCATTAACTGCCACAGTAAACAGTGTCACAAGTAGTAGGGCTCCTGAGGGCTCCAGAGATATCCATACAATATAAACAGGGCTGTGAGTTCAGTAATTCAGCACCCTGTCAGTGGGCCTTATTTTGGATTTCACATTCCCCAGTATAACAGAGTTAGACTCATTTAGAGGTTCTCTACACATGGCTCTTCTGCCCCTTTTATTTGAACCCATAATTAGCACTATACTTGATAAATATATGCCTCACAGACTTAAATCTTTGGGCCATCCATGTGCTAGTTGTGCCCTGAATTTCAGCAGAGTTGCAACACCTACCCTGCAGTTCATTGGACTTACCCAGGACAACTAACAAGGAGATGATGATGGACAACACCCATCCCAAGGACCAAAGAGTGTCAGCAATGGCAAGCAAGATAGCTCCATCCATCTGTCCCATGGGATCTAAGCTGGCTCTCAGTTAGAAGCAGAATGGGCATCAACATCCCCAAATCCTCAAGATTGGGGAATGAACAATGGACTAAAGTGGACTTACTATTATTCAACTATAGACTTATTGTTCTAGTAATGGAAGAACTCATATTGATGTAAAGGCAGTGGCCACCAGAGGTTCTGAGGAATGGTAGAGGAAAGAATATGTGTAATATGGGGGCATTTTCAGGACATTAGATTTGTCCTACATGACATTGCAGTGACAGACACAGGCCATTGTATATTTTGTCATAACTTACAAAATTGTGTGGGACAACATGTAAACTATAATATAAACTGTAGTCCATGGTTACAATCCTTCAAAATGAGTTTATCATTTTAACAATTGTACCATACTAATGAAGGATGTTGTTAATGTGGGAAAGTGTGGGAGGGGGAGGTAGAGGGGTATATGGGAATCCCTTATATCTGTTATGTAACATTTATGTAATATATTTTTTAAAATTAAAAAATGGTTATATAAAAAAGAGATAGGATGACACATTTTAGGAAGTGCTTTCATTATCTTGATTGTCATCATGAAAGCACATGTATACAATCTCAGAACTTATCAAAATATATACTTCAAATACATGCTGTATATAGTTTGTCCATTGCAATTGTTTTAAGTAGCCAAATAAAACTACATATTACATTAAAATAGGTATAATAACACATGGTGCTAACCCCTAATTTACAACACATACATTAGAAGCTATAAGACAACGGTCCTAAACTCCCTCATCTTTTGTTTATCTGGGAATGTCTTTATCACTCATCAATTTTGGAAGAAAGTCTTGCTGGATTTAATATTCTTGATTGACAATTTCTTTCTATCAGCACTTAGAATATTGCATACCACTGCCTTCTTGCCTCTGTGGTTTCTGATGAGAAACCAGCACCAAATCCTAGGGGATTTTCTTGTACATAACTCATTATTTTTCATTGGCAACTTTGAGAACTCTCTAATTGTCCTGGGCTTAGGACAAGCTGATCCCTATATGTGTGGGCATGGCTCTCTTTGAGTTTATACTGTTGGGGATCATTGGGCTTCTTGAATGTGCACGTGCATGCTGTACATTTGATTTGGGACATTTTCTGTCATCATTTCATTGAATATTCCTTCTGACCCTTTCTCTCTTTCTTTACCCACTCCCATAATCCATATATTGGTACACTTCATGGTGTCCCAAAGGTCTGTTAAGCTCTGTTTGTTCTTTTTTTATACTTTTTTTTCCCCCTGCTCTTCATTGTGAATCTGTTCAGTAGTCTTGTGTCCCTGATCAATGATTCTTTCTTCTGCCACTTCCAGTGTGCTGTTAAAACCATCAATGGAATATTATATTTCAGTTATTGTGCTCTTTTTTTATCAATTTCATTGAAACAAAATCATAAACCATACAATCTGTCTACATTGTAGAATCAATGGCTTTTGGTATAATCACAGAGTTGTGCATTCATCCCTACAATCAATATGACTGCATTTTTATTACTCCAAAAAGTATATCCCTCTAATCTTAATAACCACCTCTCAATCCCTCTATCCTTCCCCTGCTATAAATAACTGTTAATCTATTTTTGTTTCTATTAATTTATTTATATTTACATTTTGTATAGATGAGTTAAACAATTTGTAATACTTTGTTTCTGATTTATTTCACATAGCATACTTCCTTTTTACCATTGATGGAAGAATATTAATATATGTGTATTTCTTATAGACCATAGTTGTTTATACTTGTATTTTTACCCCAATATCGTCATTTTATTAACATCTCATGATATTAAAATACATTTGTTGTTTCAAATTAAAACATTCATTATATGCACAATAACCCATACACACTGTCAACAAGAAAGTTCACTGTGATGTACAGTCTTTTACTGTAGTGTTTTTGTTATGAATATGTGTTGGGTTTGGTGAAATGCTTTTTCTGTATGCATTGGGAGGAGGATCATTTTTTTATTCATTTGAAATGATATTTTACATTAATTGGTTTTCAGATTGTAAAAATCTTGTATCATTGGGTAAGTCTCACTTGGCAGTGGTGTATAATTATTTTTTAATTTATGGTTGGATTTGAGTTGCTAGTATGGAGTCCAGAATAATTCAGTCCATATTCCCAAGAGACATCAATGTTTATTTTTCCTTCTTGTGATTTGGTGTACTAGACTCATAGAATTAATAGGAAAATATCCCCTCATCTTCCATTTTTGGAAGAGCTTATGAAGATTGGGTTTAATTCTTCCTTGATGTTTGGTATATTTCATTGGTGAAGCTGTTTTGGCATAGGCTTTCATTTGTGAGTAGTTATTGATGACTTATTCAGTGTCTCCACTTTTAAGAGGCCTATTCATGTTGGCTAAGATTTCCTGAATGTGTTTTGGTATTTTTCTTTTTCTAGGGATTTTTGCATTATAGCTACATTTTATAACCTTTTATTATTATGTATAATCAACTTTCAGATGTCATTATGTTTATTTTGGAATATTTTAAATATATGATTGAATATTTTACTTTTCAGTAAAATATTTTACTGAAAATTGCAGTATATATTTTAACAATTACACAATTCTGTAAATGTAAAAGAAAATAATTTTAAAGAGAAATAAGTAGCAAAATTAAGAGTCCTGAGCATTTCTCTTTTAGTCATCAGTAAAGGTGTATTTTGGGAGGGGAAACATCAGAGATAGATGTGTGTATTGTTTCACTGCTGACAGGTAATACAAGGAATTTCACTTAGAAATCAAGTATGGTCCCCAGAAGTTATAAATGTCAAGAACGAAAGTGTGAGGCATTTTTCCATCCACTCCACATAGTCACAGTGGAAATGTCTTAAAATAATTATCTTGTTGTTTTCCTGAATAGAGATTTACTCCTCATGATTCTCCTTACAGCCCCCTTTATCTACTTGTTTCTGAGGCTGTAGATAATTGGATTCATAAAAGGAGGAATTATAGAATAGAATATTAAAATGATCATGTCCTGAATCAATGGCAAGTTGGAGGTTGGCTTCATATATACAGCAAAGGCTGAGCTGAGAAAGATTATTACAACAAGGATATGGTGAGTACAAGTGTAAAAGGTTTTTCCTTGCTTTACCCTTGTTTTAAATTTGAGCACAGTAGAAAATATGTGAATATAAGACATGGTGGTGAATGCAAAGCAGATGATACCAAACAATATGGCAAAAACAAAAATTACAATCATAAATGTAATTATTGAAGGTGTCAGAGCAGGAGAGCTTCAGCAGAGAAGGGATGCCACAGAAGAATTGATGGACCATATTTGATTGACAGAAGGACAAGTGGAAAGTACTGCCAGTGTGAAATACTGCATAAACTTCACCACTGAATATGGAGACCACTCTCATCTGGATGCAGAACTGAGGGTTCATGATCACAGGATAGTGGAGAGGCTGGCAGATGACCACATAGCGGTCATGGGCTATGATGGTGAGGAACAGCAGCTCTGCAAAAGCCAAGAAAAACACGAGGAATATCTGGATTGTACATCCTCCCATGGAGACCCACCTGTCTCCAAGCAGGAAGACAACAAATGCCTTGGGGAAAGTGACAGAAATGTAGCACATGTCCAGAACAGACAGATTCCTAAGGAAGAAATACATAGGGGTATGTAGGTGAAGACTCTGGTCAAGTATAGTTACTGTGACAATGAGATTTCTGATCAGGGTTGCCAAGTAGTTCAGAAGGAATAGCAGGGCATGCAAAAATTTGAGTTCCCACACATCAGAAAATCCTGTAAGCAGGAATTCCATCACCATGGTAGATTTGGGCTTTTTTGTAATTTGCTTTGTATATAAAAAGAAGACAAATAATACCTAAAAATATGTAGAATTGTGAGGAAGGAACAAATTAGTCTGTCTGTTTATCAAATAGCATTTTTAAAAAATATTATTCTCTGTATTTGGTATTGGTTGTCTCCCTGCTTTGTGTAACTTATTCCCAAGCAGGGTGAGCAATAAATTATATTCTGAGAGCTTTAACAATGTTTATATATATATATTTCTGTCATGTACTATTTTTATAATGTACGTATTAGAGATCACATATTTGGCTGGAGCATTAATTTAGTTAACAGATAATTTCTATTTATCCTGAGTCATTAGAAGGACTCTATAATTGTTAACAATTATACTTAGTTGATGACCAAATGTAATCTCAATAGAGATAGGCAGCTACTATTGTAACCATGACTCAAAACTTTATATTAAATAATATCCATTCTCTGATGGAAAATTATTTTTATCTCCACTTGCAGCATGATGACTTTTGATACTGATTTCATTTGTAAACTCACCTTCAAAGAATCCCTTTCTCTGATGACCAATTCTGAGTGGTTACATACATTTCTTCCTAGAAAATGCTATGATATATACTTTTAACTTTTTTATTTGACTTCAATTTCTCTTTCTCAGTTTTATGTATTTTTTTAGATACTTTCTACTTTCATTTGCTCCTCCCTTGTCTATGTACAATAACAAAGTAAGTGTATGATGTCATTATGTGCTTCTGTTTATTTATATTGCCCTTTGGAGTTCACATTATTCAAGTATTTCACATGTCCTATTATTCTCTTTGTAACACTGCAATCTGGGAAGTAATATATGCTATTTTTAAATGAAAAGACTTGGTCACTCAGAGGCTAAGGAAATTTATTAAGCCATGGAATGTAAGTGGACAAGCATTCACTATAGGCAGATATTTTTTTCCTTGGATGACGCTTTGCCCTATGGTACATTTCTTCCAGGAGAAATCTTGATTCTATTGAGCATGACTGTTTTCCCTTAGACCAACTCTTTCTCCTCTGCAATCTGACCATTCACTTGTACAATTACATCCTAGCCTGCCAAGTACTCCAGTAATCATGAAAGTATGCCATTTGGATGACCTATTAAATTACTGTGATCCAAACCTACATCTTTCCATTGATTTCCCATATAGTCAGTACTAAGTTGACAATGAGAACTATTCAAAACAACTTTCCCTATTGTCCAAAATTTCAATTTTCATGGACTTGTGCAAAAGTATATGATGAATTCAATATATATCTTTGTTTTTGCCTTGAAGTTTTATGACCCTGTACATAAGTATCTCATTGCAAGAGCATCTTCAGTTGAATATTACTTGGTGCCCCCTCAGGTTTCAGCTTCTTAGAATTACTCGATACTGAAGTATGCTTTAAGGATTTCCACTCCTATTGCAACTACTCAGTTCCCCGTTGGTTCTCCTGTATATTCTTTCATCAATTCATTCCATTAAAGATTTATGGAAGTCCAAGCTACCATTTATCAATAGCTAGGTCTAAGTTTTATTATTACATTACAAAATCCTTAGTTTTGGTAGTCTCCTTTTGCACCATCTACCCCTATCCTTCTTTTTCTTCTTCTAAATTATGTGATCATCTCATCTATATATCTGTCCCCCAGCATTCTTCTTTTTAAAACTGCACTTATATTTCCCTCTCATCACTTATCCAGTTTGAAATCCATATCTGGCCTAATTCTGGTAAGTCTCTATTTAAGCAAGATCTAGTTCAAGCGATGTAGCAGTTTGATATTGTTTATTAATTCCAAAAATAGATATTGGATTATGTTTGTGAACTGGTCTGGGCATATTAGATTTTATTGGATTCAGATGTTTCACTTTTACTTGATTAAATAATGATTAAGGCTTTGATTGGGCCATGTCAGTAGGTTGTTGAATCCCTGCCCCCTTGGTGGGTGGGGACTCACAGAGAAAACTACAAGGCAGATGAGTTCATTGGAGTTTTGAGCTGGAGCCGTGGGAAATAAGCACACATAGAAGCAGATACAGTAGACACCACAGAAGCCCTGGGAAGAGAGTCGAACTATTTGCCTAATAAGACACAACTGAGCTTGTGGAGAGACTAGAGCTGATCCCAGAGAGGAATGAGCCCCAAGAGAGAGACAAGACTTATCCCAGCCTACCTACCGCTGATATTGGAAGAAGCTGAGACCACGGAGCCTTAAGTGGAAGAGGAAGCCTGAACCTTGCAGACTTCAACAGCCATCTTGCTCCAACACATAACAACTTACTTTGGTGGGGGAAGTAATTTATGCTTTCTGGCCTGATAACTGTAAGCTTCTACCACAAATAAATACCCTTTATAAAAGCCAACAGATTTGGGGTATTTTGCATCAGCACCCCTTTGGCTGACTAATACAGGCAACATAACAAAAATATCCATAAAAATCTCAGACATAATGTATGCCTTTATCACTTTTGTTAACAGTTCATTGAAATATTATTTTCCAAAAAAATTCCATACTACTTAAAATTGATTGAACCTTTGTGGTGTTCTAGATCTATACCATTTTATAATAAAATACTTGAAATTCACTCAATAAGTTTTTCTTTATGCTCTCTAAGCACATAGGTAATTTTTCTACACATAATAAATCAATAAGTAATTATTAAGGTAATTCACTTAATTTTGGATTGTTTTTCAGGGAGAACTCTTTGCTTTTACCTTTACAAGTGGCACAGAACTTTCTTCAATCAGAAGAAAATTCTTTCTCACTTCCCAATCCCTGAAAGTTATAAAAAATAGCTCTAAAATTTAAAATTGAATAACTTATCATAGTTTAGAATAATTGATTTTGTTTTGTTTTGAGGATACTGCAAATTTATAGAAGTTCCATGCAAAAGCTTATCAAATATGATGAATTATTAAAATATTAAAAAATCACTTCTATATTACTTATATTGTGGCAATTATGCTAGGTAGTTTACATATACTTTTTTCTAAATATCACCTAACAATTGAAACTATTATCTTCATTTATAGATAGCACAATAAGGTCATAAGTTCTTCCATAATTTACCTATGGTGAATAAGTGACAGAAAAGGTCAAGCATAAGTGTTACTTTTGTACATAACTCCTTGTTTTGATTTTCAATGAAGAAAACCTAGTTATTAAGTACCACACTAATGAAGGATGTTAATGTGGGAAAATGTAGGAGGGGTAGGGAGTGTGACATATGGGAATCCCCTATATATTTTATGTAACATTTATGTAACCTAAAGTATTTTTTAAAAAATTAAAAAATTATATATAAAAGACTATCTTACACAAGCTGCACAAATGAAAAAGAATGTCACTAATTAAAATTTACTTAAATTTTATAGTTTCAAAAATATGGGTGTAAGGAAGTAAAAAATTTATGGTACATATCTCTCTCTTAATACCCAGAATAAATTTCAAAGAACATGATATTTTGACATTACTTTATCATAATCGAAATATATCAAGATTTTTCTCACATATCATATAAAAACATTGACTTAAGTTCTGGAGACATAAACATAAATTTTATATTAGTGTATTGAAAAATAGTTACATTAATTAAAATGTGGCTGTTCAGTTTAGTGGTGTTTTACCAGATAAACATTTGGGTAAATGCTCAGTGGAGTCATTCAATGACTCCTCATCTCCTCATTAGCAAAATGTTAGCTGTGTGCAACAGTTATAGGAAAATCCTTTAAAATCTTTAACATGCCTTCTCTTTTATTTCTCTTCTCTTTTATCTGAAATTTTTGATGGTAGAATATTTTCTTTACACTTTCTCTTTTCTAAGCTTACTTAACACTCCTTATCAGGTATTAATTTAATCTGAATTTTTTATTTCATTTGTTGATTAGATAATTTTTATTTACAGTATTTTACAGGGCAAGGCTTCAGATCCTTGCCCTGTAAAAATACTAAAGAAATAATCTATAATTCAAGACTTGGTGTGAAAATAAGTTTATTTAATCTAACACAGAATGCTTTGTTTGCTTTCAAGCCATTTTTCAATTTATTCTGGGTGTTAAAAATATTTTACCTAATCTTAAATATTTTTTCTCTAAGGAAATAAAATGCACTTTGCTTTGAATTTAGTTTTAAACTAAGAGCAACTTAGAGACAATGCATTGCTTATGTTAAACCCTTAGAAAAAATATTTCCAGCAATTATTACAATAACACCTATCTCATGACATAATATTTGTAAAATTTTTTGGTAGAAGGTATCTAGAAATATTGCAAATAATCCATGAAATACATTCCATTGTTTGCAGTACTCTACAGAATATGCTTATGCTGTGTGTGTGTGTGTGTATATATATATATTTCAAAGTGATATATATATATATATCAGTTTTTACACTTTGAACACTTTGAACACTCTGTTTATGAGAATTTTCTTACCAAAAATATAGTATAATTAGAATAATTTAGGAATAAAAAATACACAGAATGGATGACTTCACTTCATATGCCACTATTTGCTCTAACTTATGTCAGTTTCATTCTGAAGGTTGACATTTTAAAAATAGTCAACTTTTTCCTCACTAATTTCCATATGAACATATTTATATACATTATTTATATGTTGAGGTGAACTTCTTCCCCTGTATCCCCCATCACTGACACCCCACAACAATGATCTTCCCCTGCCACAGTTGTAGCCCTTCTGTGATCCAAACCTTCTTCAAAAATGAAGCCAAGAATATTGCCAAATAAAATTCATAGGAAAATGAAATAAGAATGATAGGTCATACATAAGAAATAAAATACGTTATAATTTAGAAAAACTAAAACTAAAATTAAATTTAAAAATTAAAAAATTGGGATATTAAAAAATAATGAAAAATATATTTTTAAAAGTTGATGTTTTGTCTTTCATCACTGTCATATCTGTTGTCCTGTATGTACAGTGGCAATTTCTTCCATTTCTTCCCCAGTGTCTTACTTTTTTTCATTTTGTCTTCACAGAAGTTTTAGGCCACAGTAAAGTCACATAGCGAATATAGAGGACTCCCATATACCCAACATCCAACCCCCTTTCCCACTTCCCATATTAATAAACTTTTTACATGTGGATGGTACATTTGTTACACCTGATATGTTCATGGGGCATTGTCACATGGGTAGAGATTCACACAATGACCAAAAGAATATTGAATTCCCATCCTGGGGAACTCTGCCACATTCTCTAATGGAATAGCAAAAATCACCCAAATATAAGGGCAATGACTAGTGAAGAAGGATAATCCACTGATGGGCCCTTGATATTGATGGCTATGCTTATGAGCATTTGCTCCTGAAATTGCAACTTAGCCTAGTGTTGTAGGGTGCCTAAAAGTTACCTCCTGAGAGCCTCCATGTTACTCAAATATGGCCTCCTGTAAGCCAAACTCAGCATATAAATGCATTACCTTTTGCCAACATGGGACATGGCTCCCGGGGATAAGCCATCCCTGGCACGGAGGGGATTACAACCAAACACCAGCTGCTGATACAACTGGAAAAAGACCTTGAATAAAAGGAGGAAAAGATGAAGACAAATGAGTTTATAGGGCTAAGAGACTTCAAAATGAGTTGGGAGGTCATCAGAGAGGTAACATGTATGTACATTTCAGCAGGAACTCATATATTGCCAAAGTAGATACTACCCCAAATAGTGGGGCTCCTGAGGGTTCTGGAGATACCCAAGTCCTATGGTCATGGCAGATACCTCCAGAATTTGGTGCCTTGCCAGTGGGCCCTACTTTGGAGTTTGTGCTCCTGAGTGTGACAGAGTTGGACTCAGTTGTGACTTCTCTGCACATGCCTCTTCTGTCCCTTCTATTCAAAACTATAGTTGGTGTGGGAGTTGGTAGATGTATGTCCAAGAGACTTGAATCTCTGGGCTGTCCATTTGCCAACTGGGCCATGAACCTCAGTGGAGTTGCAACACCTACTCCCCAGTTCATTGGACTCTCTCAGAACAACTAACAAGGAGGTGAGGCTGGACAATCACCACACCAAGGAACCAAGAGGGTCTACAGTTGCAAGCAGGAGATTCCCATCCATCATCCATATGGGATCAAATCCACTCTCAATTAGAGGTGGCTTGGGCATCACCATCCCAGTATACTCAGGATTGGGGAATAAAATATAGACTAGAGTGAACTTACTGGTATTCTGCTACAGACTTATTTGGATTCTAGTAATGGAAGAAATTATATCATTGATGTGGAGACAGTGGCCACTGGAGGTGCTTAAGTCAGGGAGAGTGAAAAAAAGGGTGTAATATGGGGGCATTTTCAGGACGTGGATTTGTCCTGAATGACATTGCAATGACAAATACAAGCCATTATATATCCTTCCATAACCTACAGAATTGAGCGCAAGAGAGTGCAAACTACAATGTAAACTATAATCCATGCTTAGTGGCAATGCTCCAAAGTGTGTTCATCAATTGTAATGAATGTATCACACTAATGAAAGAAGTTGTTAATGTGGGGAAAAGTGGGAGGTGTGGGGAGTAGGGCATATGGGAATCCCTTATATTTTTTTATGTAACATTTTAGGTAATCTAAGTATTTTTTAAAAGTTAATAAAAAATATATTTTAAAAAAACCATATAAGACTTCTACTATATTATAGTAATGAAACAGACTCTATGTGAACAAAAAAATAGAAAACATATTTTCTCACTCATTAGTCAATTTGTAAGTTTCTAGCTTGAATATCCATGTGACAGAAGTAGAATTGAAATTTCTTGGCTTTTAGGGGAAGATTTTTCTATCTGAACACTGCCATTTACTCATCATGTAGGTATAAAAAGCCACTCAAATAATTTTTAACCTCAGTTTCCTCACCTATAACATTTTTAATAATAGCAGTTTTGTAGATTTAACATTCCAAAGAGAATATCTGAAATTTGAAGCTAGGTGAAGAAAATCAGTGAATAAGAATTAAAATCGGAGGAGGGGCCAAGATGGTGTTAGTGTAGGAGGGCGCACACTGCAAGCTCCCAGAGCAAGGCGGATTTTGGACAGGGTCCTGCCCGGGGGTCTGTGTTGTGCACGCATGGAATGAGAAGCTTGGGACATCTATCTGCGCGGATCGGCGGCGAGGACCGAACGGTGGAGATTCGTGAGTTTTGAGGCTGCCGGTGGAGGTTGGCACAGGTGGCTGAGCCCCGTGGTTAGGGAAAAAAAAATAAAACGGACATTTGGAACAGCGGGTGGGGTGAAAAAGTTTTATTTTCTGGGGATCGGGCTGCCTGGCACCCCTTGGACCTTGTGTGAACAGAGCAAACGAGCTAATCAGCACCCAGTGAACCGGTGGGGGATTTTGGTCGGGAAACGCAGCTGATTTCCCTAGCCACCCAGGGATAAGACCCGGGCCACTGCGGAGCCAGGAGGAAGGGACACTTCCCAAAAAAGGGAGGGTTCGGTTGGAAGACAGGGAAGGGTATTTTATATTTTTAGACATTGATCTGGCTGCCGGCACTGCCCAATAGCATTGGGGAGCAGATAAGCCGACCTGAAGTAGCATTAGGCTGAGAGCAG
>JAKSZT010054332.1:1490458-1575946 GCA_026826555.1 Tolypeutes matacus
TTGGGGAGCAGATAAGCCGACCTGAAGTAGCATTAGGCTGAGAGCAGACGCGAATCTGCACTCAAACTGATTTACTGAGCAGCCCGGTGACGCTGGAGCTCGGCGCCAGAAGGGGCGGAATCCGCCGTCTTTAGCACTCCTCACTGACTAACATCAGAGTTTCAGCTAACCTGGGGAGTCCGGAAAATGGGACGTGCTTGATTAATTTCCACGGGCCCAGCTAGGGTCCCTTCCATAAGGGGGTTGGTCTAGAAGAGGAATTATTTTGGGTCCTGCATTTGGCTTAAAAAAAAAAAAAAAAAAAAAAAAAAGTGAGGTCACCTCAACAAATGAAAAATAAATTCTTTTTAATTTAGTTTAATAGCTAAAAGCTGCTTCAGGACCTGCATATAGAAACCTGTGGGGAAATTCATTGATAAACACAAGTAGGCAGGAAGGATCCACGTGGACCCTAGGGGAATCATTGACCCCTCTTAGCTCTGTTTGACTGCTTGCCTGGGTGGATCTTTGGTTTCTCTCTGTTACTTTCTGGTCTATTGCTATTATTCCCATTTTCCTCCCCCCTTCCTTTTTCCTTTTATTTTTTTTTTTTAAATAGGTGCTGCCAGCTGGTAGCTTATTTGCTGGGCTTCTTATTCAGTAATTTCCCACTCGCTGTATATATTGATTCTGTATTACAAACTATCGCTTATCCTTCCTGCATGTTTCTGCCTTCTGTTTTCTGTTGTGGCTCTTAGAGACAACATTTTTTCATAGGCCCACAACTTAAGGGTGTCAATTTCTATCCCATCTATTTTGTTTTCTTCTTCTTTTTTCTTTTTTTTTTTTTTATTAGTATTAACTTTTTCCTTTCAGAACTTTCTCTACTATTTCTCTACCTCCTCATAATTCTAGCCTTCTAAATCACTATATATATATATTCCTCCATTTGTTTTCCCAGTCCATTATAGGAACTCCATATTTTTTCCTAGTACTCTACACTGCCTACACAAGTTAAATATTCATCTCATTAAGTCTCATTTTGCCCCTCTTCTAACTTTTATCAATATTTCTATTAGCCTTCTGCCTTCCTTACATCTTTTGATTCCTCTGGCCCTAACCTTTTGCCTTCAAGAGAACATAGAAAGAAGTAAGGAAATAAAATAAGAAGAAAAACTGCCAAAGAGAAAACTTAACTCACACACAGAACCAACAGCTAAATAAAATTCTAGAGCATAGAGAAAAGCTAATCGACTGAACAAACCTATCAAGATAATATGATGACCAGAGAGCAACAGAAAAGTACAAATGAATCTGAGAAACTGGAAAACATGGACCAGTCCAGTGCACAAAATAAAAACCAGGAAGTAATGCAGTACATCGAACAACTAATCAAAGCTATCCAAACAAATATCATGGACCAACTTAAAGAACTGAAGGAAGGGATTAAGGATATAAAGAAGACACTGGGAGAACATACTGAAGAAATAGCTAGCACACCTAAAAAGGTAATGGATATGATGGCGAACAAAGACAAAAGTCAAGAAATGAAAAAGACGCTGGACTCACATAGCAGCAGAATTGAACAGGCAGAGGAAAGAATTAGTGATATGGAAGACAATACAGATAAAATCAAAGAGATTGTAGAAAAGATAGACAAAAAGATAGAAAAAATCCAGTATGGTCTCAGGGAATTAACCGATAATGCAAGACGCACAAACATACGCATTATGGGCATCCCAGAAGGAGAAGAGAAGGGAAAGGGAACAGAAGGAGTGTTGAAGGAAGTTATGGCTGAAAACTTCCCAACTCTATTGAGAGAGATGGATGTGCAGATCCAGGAAGCACAGCGCACCCCAAATAGTGTAAATCCCAACAGGCCAACTCCAAGACATATACTTGTCAAACTGTCCAATGCTCAAGACAAAGAGAAAATACTCAAGGCAGCAAGAGAAAAGAGAACCATCACATACAAGGGAAGCACAATAAGATTAAGTGCTGATTTCTCAGCTGAAACCATGGAGGCAAGAAGACAGTGGTATGACAGTCAAAACACTAAAAGAAAAAAACTTCCAGCCACGAATTCTCTATCCAGCAAAATTGGCATTCAAAAATGATGGAGAGTTCAAAATATTCACAGATAAACAGCAATTAAGAGAGTATGTCAAGAAGAAACCAGCACTTCAAGAAATACTAAAGGAATCTCTACAAATTGAAAGGAAAAAACAAAGGAGAGAGAGTTGGAGGAGAGTTTAAAAACAACTGAAAACTCAAAAAGAGAAACAAAACAACATATGACATACATTAACCCAAAGAAAAAATGACTGAAGTAAGAAATTCGTTACGAGTAATAACACTGAATGTTAATGGATTAAATTCACCAATGAAAAGACACAGATTGGCAGAATGGATAAGAAAATATGATCCATTTATATGCTGTCTACAAGAAACCCACCTTCGGCCCAGGGAATCAAGGAGGCTGAAAGTGAATGGCTGGAAAACCATTTTACAAGCTAACAATAGTCAAAAAAGGGCAGGAGTAGCTATTCTAATATCAGACAAAATAGACTTTAAATGCAAAACTATTGTAAGAGACAAAGATGGACACTACATATTAGTAAAAGGAGTAATCTCTCAAGAAGAGAGAACAATCATCAACATTTACGCACCTAATCGAGGTGCCTCAAAATACGCATGGCAAACTCGGAAAAACTAAGAGGAGAAATAAATGCCTCTACAATTATAGCAGGGGAATTCAACACACCACTGTCATCATTAGACAGAACATCTAGACAGAGAATCAATAAAGAAACTAAGGTACTCAACAATACATTAGAAGACCTGGACTTAATAGACATGTACAGAACACTACACCGAAACACAGCAGAATTTACATTCTTCTCGAGTGCACATGGAACATACTCCAAAATTGACCACATGCTAGGCCACAAAACAACACTCAATGAATTTAGAAAGATTGAGATTATACAAAGTAATTTCTCTGACCAGAACGGAATGAAGTTGGAAATCAATAAGTGCCAGAGAAACAGATTAGGCGCTAGGATATGGAAGTTAAACAACACACTCTTAGACAAACAGTGGGTCAAAGAGGAAATTTCAAAAGAAATCAGTAACTACCTTGAAACTAAAGGAAACAACAACACAACATATCAAAACCTATGGGATGCAGCGAAAGCAGTCTTGAGAGGGAAGTTCTTAGCCATAAATTCATATATTAAAAAAGAAGAAAGAGCTAAAATTGAAGACCTAACTGCACACTTGGAGGAATTGGAAAAACAACAACAAACTAAACCTAAAGGAAGTAGAAAACAGGAAATAACAAAGATTAGAGCAGAACTAAATGAAATAGAGAATAAGAAAGCACTGGAAACAATAAACAAAACCAAAAGCTGGTTCTTCGAGAATATCAACAAAATTAACAAACCCTTAGCCAGACTAACAAAGAAAAACAGAGAACAAATGCAAATACATAAAATAAGGAATGAGCAAGGTGATATCACTACTGACCCACAGAAATAAAGAGTATCATAAGAGGATACTTTGAAAAATTATATGCCAACAAGAATGACAATTTAGAGGAAATGGACAAGTTTCTAGAAACCCACAAACAGCCGACATTGATGAAAGAAGAAATAGATGAACTCAACAGCCCAATTACAAGTAAAGAGATAAACTCAGTCATTAAAAACCTCCCAACTAAGAAGAGTCCAGGACCAGATGGCTTCACAGCTGAATTCTACCAAACATTCCGGAAAGAGCTAACACCAATTCTACTTAAGTTCTTCCAAAAAATAGAAGTAGAGGGAATATTACCTAACTCATTCTATGATGCCAACATTACCCTAATACCAAAACCAAATAAAGATACCACAAGAAAGGAAAATTACAGACCAATTTCTCTAATGAACCTAGATGCTAAAATCCTTAACAAAATACTTGCTAATCGCATTCAACAACATATCAAAAGGATTATACACCATGACCAGGTGGGTTTCATCCCAGGTATGCAAGGATGGTTCAATATAAGAAAATCAATCAATGTAATACACCACATAATCAAACTGAAAGAAAAAAATAACATGATCATCTCTATAAATGCAGAAAAAGCATTAGACAAAATACACCACTCTTTCCTCATAAAAACACTACAAAAGATAGGAATAGATGGAAACTTTCTGAAAATGATAAAGGGTATATATGAAAAACCCAAAGCTAACATCATTTTCAATGGCGAAATCCTAAAAGCCTTTCCGCTGAGATCGGGAACAAGACAAGGATGCCCACTAACACCACTCCTATTTAACATTGTCTTAGAAGTACTTGCACGAGCACTGAGACAAGAAAAGGACATAAAAGGCATCCAGATTGGAAAAGAAGAAGGAAAAATTTCATTATTTGCAGATGACATGATCCTATACATAGAAAGCCCTGAGAAATCGACAACAAGGCATCTAGAACTTATAAAGGAGTTCAGTAATGTTGCAGGCTATAAGATCAATGCTCAAAAATCAGTAGCATTTCTGTACACCAATATCCAGCAAACTGAGGAGGAAATCAGGAAAAAAATACCATTTACAATAGTAAACAAAAGATTCAAATACCTAGGAATAAATTTAACTAAAGATGTAAAGGACTTATATACAGAAAACTACACAACACTGTTAAAGGAAATCAAAGAAGAATTAAATAAATGGAAAAATATTCCCTGTTCATGGAAGGGAAGAATAAACATCATCAAGATGTCTATCCTACCCAAACTAATCTACAGATTTAATGCAATCCCAATAAAAGTCAATACTATATTTCCTAAGGAACTGGAAAAACTAACCACAAAATATATTTGGAGAGGTAAGAGGCCCCAAATTGCCAAAGATATATTGGAAAAGAAAAATGAAGTTGGAGGTATCACATTACCTGACTTTAAAACATCCTACAAAGCTACAGTGATCAAAACTGCGTGGTATTGGCACAAGGATAGACCTACTGACCAATGGAACCAGACTTAGAGTTCGGATATAGATCCTCACATATACAGTCATCTGATATTTGACAAGGCCACAAAACCCACTCAGTTGGGAGACAGTGGCCTCTTTAACAAGTGGTGCTTGGAGAACTGGATATCCATATCCAAAAGAATGAGAGAAGAATACCATCTCACACCTTATACAAAAATCAACTCAAGATGGATCAAAGATCTAAAAATAAGAGCCAAAACCATAAAAACCTTGGAAGATAATGTAGGGAAGCTTCTACAGGACCTTGTAATAGGAAATGGTTTCATGAACTTCACAGCCAAAGCACGAGCAGCAAAAGAAAAAATTGATAAATGGGATCTCCTCAAAATTAAAAACTTCTGCACCTCTAAGGATGTTATTAAGAAAATAAAAAGACAACCTACCCAATAGGAAAAGATATTTGGCAAGCATATATCTGATAGGAGCCTAATATCCTGCATATATAAAGAAATCCTTCACCTCGAAAATAAAAGGACAAACAACCCATATAAAAAATGAGCAAGTGACCTGAAAAGACACTTCTTCAAGGAAGAAATACAAATGGCTAAAAAGCACATGAAAAAATGCCCAACATCACTTGCTATCAGGGAAATGCAAATCAAAACTACAATGAGATACCATCTTACACCCATCAGAATGGCAACTATTAAAAAAACAGGAGACACTAAATGTTGGAGAGGATGTGGAGGAATAGGAACCCTCATCCACTGCTGGTGGGACTGCGGTATGGTCCAGCCACTGTGGAGGACAGTTTGGCGGTTCCTCAGAAAACTAACAATAGATCTTCCGTATGATCCAGCAATTCCACTGCTGGGTATATACCCAGAAGAACTGAAAACAAAAATACAAACAGATATATGCACACCAATGTTCATAGCGGCATTGTTCACCATTGCCAAAAGTTGGAATCAGCCCCGGTGCCCATCAACAGACGAATGGATAAGCAAAATGTGGTACATACATACAATGGAATATTACTCACCTGTATGAAGGAACAAAGTGCTAACACATGGAATAACGTGGATGAATCTTGAAGACCTTATGTTGAGTGAAGCAAGCCAGGCACTTAAGGATGAACAGTATATGACCTCACTGATCTGAACTGGGGAAAGTGAGCAGTCTCTGAGAACCATTGTCTGAAAAATAGGTTAACAAAGGAGAGTAAGAGAAGAGCAGGCTTTGAGCCATCACCCATATGGACTTAATCTATGGTAAAGGGATAGAGTATGGTTGCATGTTGGGTGATGGGGCAGATGAGTGGTGGTGTTCCTGGGTTTGGTTGTGCAGCACTGGGGGGGGGGGGTGGATTAGGAAGTGCTGGTTCAAATCCCCAGGGCATTTAACTGTGAATCTTGACATTCCATGGGTTGGGACAGGGGGTATCACGGGCCCTGGGGGGCTGGAGAGAAGGGAACAGTCAAGATCCAATGGGTTGTTTGGTGGTCATGGGGAAGGTTTTTCATTACCTTACAGTAATGGACACAGGACATGGTAAATATCATCAAAATTATTAAACTGTATCATCTAAATTGTAAACTATATTGTAAATCACTGACAATGTTTAGTTACTATATTTTGCTGTCTGCATAACAGTTATAACATTGCTAACAACCAAAAAAAGGGGGGGGGAGTTAATATGGGGTGGGGAAGGGGGTTTGGTTTGGTATCTGGGAGTCTCCGGCACTCCGTGTGTGACTTTGCTGTGACCTAAAACTTCTTTGAAAATTAAATGAAAAATTGGGAGACAATAGGGATTGAGAGGAGGAAGGTGTCATGGCACACCAGACATCCGATAACACAGTGATAAAGGGCAGGAAAAAAGGGAAAAAAGAAAAGAGAAAGGAAAAAAAAATGAATATATATATATATTTTAAAGGCAGTTCCTTTGCTTTTTTGCCCATTTTTTGAATGTCCCAATCCACTAATTATATTTTATTTTGTTTTGTTCTTTGTTTGATTATTTGTTTTTTTTCCTTCTCTCTCTTTTTTTTTTTTCCCCTGAGTTACCTTACGTTTGTCTCTTGCATGTAAGCTTATCACACTTGTTTCTTTTTCCTATTAAGTATATTTGATTATTTTATGGACTAAATGTTCATGGAGGATTTGGATCACAGAAGGGTTACAATGGGTACTGCGGGGGATTATTGGGAGGTGTTTCGTGGGGATTGGTTCATCCGAATATACATGAAAGATATACAGAATCATTCAAAGGATCGGGGGATGGGGCATGGTCACGATGGGTGGATAATCACACAATAAATGAGGGAATCTGTATTCCTAGCCTGGAGAGCTCTGCCACAGTCTCCAAGGGAGCAGCAGCAATAGTCCTCTGAGTGTAGGGACAGTGCCTGTCAAAATAGGATGACCCACTGATGTGTTTTTTTTATTGATGACTACCCTTGTGAGTCTTTGCTCTTGTAAATGAGACTTAGCCTGCAGTTGTGGGGTGCCTAAGGGTTGCAACCTGAGAGCCTCCTTGTTGCTCAAATGTGGCGTCTCTCTAAGCCAAACTCAGCATATGATTGCATTACCTTCCCCCCAACGTGGGACATGACTCCCGGGGATTAGCCTCCCTGGCAACAAGGGATTAATACCAAGTGCCAACTGGCAACACAACTGGAAAAAGACCTTGAATAAAAGGGGGAAAAGGTAAAGACAAATGAGTTCAAGTGGCTAAGAGACTTCAAAGAGAGTCGGGAGGTCATCCCAGAGGTAACTCTTACGCACACCTCAGTAGGAGCTCATAGAACATCTAAGTGCCTATCACCCCACACAGTGGGGTTCCTGAGAGCTCCGGAGACACCCTGGTCCTATATAAGGGGGGATAGCCCCAGAGACTGATGCCTTATCGGTGGGTTCTATTTTGGAATCTGTGCTCCTGAGAGTGACAGAATTAGACTCAAATAAGTCCTCCCTGCACATGGTTCACCAGTCCCTTCTATTCAAACCTATATGTGATGCTGGAGTTTTTAGGTATACTTCCAGAGACTGGAGCCTCCCGCCTACCTATGTGCCAGGTGTGCATGAAATCTAGGTGGAGCTGCAACTCCTACCCTACAGCTCAGTGGACTCATCCAAGTCACCTGGTGAGGAGACAACGATGGGAAATGGCCATCCCAGGGAATGGAGAGGGCCTGCATCTGCAGGCAGGATCATCCCACCCACCATATCCATGGGATATAAGCCCTCTCTTACTTGGAGTTGGAGTGGACATCACCATCCCAGTCCCCTCAGGATTGGGGGAAGAACTATGGACTAGAGTGGACTTGATGGTATTCTCTTGTTCACATATGGTGATTCTAGCAATGCAAGAAATTATAACAATGAGGTGGAGCCAGTGGACACTTGACACTTTTGGGGTAGGGAGGGGATGAGCAGTTGAAATACAGGGGCTTCTTTGGGAGTTGGAGGTTGTCCTGAGTACTGTTGTGGCAATGGATGTAGGCCATTTTAAATCAGCACACACACCACTCAGAACTGAGTGGGAGAGAGTATGGTCTACAGTGTGAACTGTGGTCTATGGTTGGTGGCAAGGCTCCAGGATGTGCAAGTTCATTGAGGGTGGTGGGCCACACTGTGGGAGTTGTTTGTGTGGGATGTGGTGGGAGGTGTTGGAGGTGGGGAACATGGGAATCCCAGTGGGGTCCGTGTAATATTTTGGGTATCTAAGCACCTCTTAAAATATATGTATATATATATATATAAATAACATTTTTGTAAGCAAATACACATATATGCATATATGTTTATATATCATTTTGCAAATGTTTTTATGTATTGTGAGAATTTTGATTTTTACCCATAATAAAAAATAAAAAAATAAAAAAGTATTAAAATCACTGACAGAAGGATTAAACATGTGATCCCTTCAGCATTTTATCTTCCATGATACATTCATAGAATTATTCATTTAAAGAACGCAAAAATATATCAAGAAACAATGTTTGTCTGTTCTAATTTAAATTTCTGTTAATAGGAATTTGACAATATAAAATGTTCTTAACTGGTTTGAATAGAGATTGCAAAACTGAGATCATTTCTTTACCTGCAGGCTGGGAGGTAGCAAGGTGAACCCTGCACAAAATATTTATCATGTAGTAATTAGATTGTTACACTGAAGCTTTTGTTCCTCAGAATGGAAAAGCAAATGATGTATCATATTTTTGCATAGGCCTGAAGAATGCCTCATTCTACCTTAAGAATTGGAAGAAACATTAAATTCATTAACATGTATATGCATATATTATTATATTTATTCATGCAAACTTCTGTTTAATCCTAAATTTATAGTTAACTAAAATTTTCTAAATATTTTAGGGTGATTATATGCACATATTAATTGGGAAGCTTAAGGGACCCAATTAAGAATAAATACATGCTCTTTCATGATATTCTATGACAAACAGTAGAATCATACCTGAAATAAAATGGGTTGTGTATGGCTTTAATTTTTATGACAAAGATTAATTTGTTCACATCTATAACACTGGAACATATAGTACAAAGGTTGGCAAAGTCAAGGTAATAGGCAAACATTTTATGAAATTATTAATTAAATAGAAATAACAAATAAATCAGTATTTCCATATTTTAGGCAAAACACAATCCACCATAATTAAATTTGTTTAGATATAAACTTAAATTAGCATTTTGCATTCTGTAGCTGTGGACAGCTGGCAGAGCCACTCCTGCTGCTGCTTATTTGTGCCAATATATACTTGGTAGTTTGCTGCAATCAACTCACTCTGCATTTCCATGAAAAATTATCAATTCTGATAAATGTGTTGGGACTGATATCTATTAATGTGATGAATAAAATTTAACTTCTTGTTCTTATATGAGTATGTAATTCTTATTCTAATCTCTTTTACAATCTCAAAATTAAAGGGAGAGGTGCATGGGGGAAATGGAAGTCATAAAAGGTAAAGAAGAGGGAAGCGGCTGTGGCTCAATCAGTAGGGCTCCCGTTTACCATATGCCCGGCGTGGTTAGCTGACCCAGCGAGCACAAGCAGCAAGGGGGGGATAAATGAATAAATAAATAAAATCTTAAAAAAAAAAAATGTAAAGAAGAAAGAAAAAAGAAATTAATAAAAACAAAGGCTCACAAGGTAATAACGTCTTTTCTGATGCAGAATAGGCAATCCATGATTTCTGGAAAGATTCCAAAGATTATCACGTGAAGACAAAATAATGGGCATATTTAGTTCAATTACTGAGATCCTGAGGCAAACTGTTCTCTTTAATAAGAGCTCTGTGTTCAGTCTTATTTACCAATGGGAGAATGCTAATGGCATTAGTGAAAACCTCCAGGAACACAAAATTAACATCAATAAGAACTAGTCCCCAGGAGTTATTTCAAAAAGATAATTGGCTCTAGAATGTGAGTGAATAGAATGCTAAAAATATGTTCATGAACTTAAGCTTTGAATATTTAGAAATATTAATATATTTGAACATGTGAAAGAAATTGGGGAACACTAATATGAACATAATGTAAACAATAACTAAACCACTGTTCATTAATATTATGAGGATTCCTAAGTTGAAATGTTTGTGGGTCCCAGAGAACAAGGAGCAGAGAAAGTGAGGTCAATGTCCTGGTCTCTCCCCAGTCCCAGGAATCCAGGTGTTTGACTCAACCTCAGGGTTACCCTTGAGAAATGCAATGATTTTCTGTTGTCATGTCAAACCCACAGGACTTCTAATGGAATAAATGACAAAACAGCTCTTCTAAAATTGTCCAATATCATATATAAAATAACTGAATGTTATTTATCAGTTCATTGCCAAAACCCAGCATGGCAGCCTGTGAACAATGTGATCAGCAAACTTCTCTTCAATTAAATACAGACTTACAAAGAACCCTGTCATTCCATTCCCAGGTTTACTCAGAAGAAATGAAAAGCAAATGTCCATACATTTACTTGTACAACAGTGTTCATAGCAGCTTTATTTATATTTGTTTAAAACTTGAAAAAACACAAATATGCATCAATGGGTAAAGGAATAAAATATTTTATTATTTTCACACTAAATAATACTACTCAGAAATAAAAATGGATGAAATAATCATATGGTAATATGAATGAATTTTTACAATATTTACACAGAGTGAAAGATGACAGTCAAAAAGTTTATGTAATGTGTAAAACAATTTATATAAAATTCTAGAAAATGCAAACTAAGATATGGTGGCAGAAAGCAAAAATATGGTAATCTTTTGACAGAGTACTAGGAAGGGTGTGAGGGAGGGAATAATTACAAAGAGATGGGATGACACATTTTCAGGAGTAAAGGATGTTTTCATAATCTTGATTTTCACCATGAGTGCACGTGTATGCAATGTCAGAACTTAGAAATTGTACACTTCAAATACATTCTATGTATTAACATATATTTTTTCTATTTCAAAGGAAACCATTCTTATATATGCACGATTAGCCATACACATTTTCCACAAGAGGATTCTCTATGCTATACATGACTGTGTTTCATCTTTTAGCTCTCTTTCTAGTGATGTACACCACTTAAATTTTCACTTTGACCTATTATCCTACCCATATATTGGCACTGTTAATTGCATTCACTATAATGTGTTATCATCACCTCTATGCATTTCAAAACATTTACAAACCATCTTTTAATCAAATCTGCACAAATTAACCTCTTTTTTCCATTCTCTATTCTCATTCTACCTTCTGGTGAACTATATTCTAGCTATTAACTCCATGAGTTTGCTCATTATGTAAAGTTCATATCAATGAAGTCATACATTATTTGAAGTTTTGTGTCTGGCTTCTTCACTGCACATAATGTCTTCATAGTTCATCCATGTTGTCATATGCCTGCCAACATCATTTCTTCTTTCAGCTGAATAATATTCCATCATATGTATAAAACAAACTTATTTGTTAATTGATTGATGGACACCTGGTTTGTGTCTATCTTTTGGCAATTATAACTAATACTGCTATGAACATGGGTGTGCAGGCGTCTGTTTGTGTCCCTGTTCTTAGTTCTTCTGAATATATACCTCATGGTGTTATTGCTGGATCACATGGCAAATCTATAGTTAATTTCCTTAGTAACCTTCAAACACTCTTCCCCAGTAGCTGTGCAATTTTACCTTCCCACCAGCAGTAAATAAGCATTCCTATTTCTCCACATCTTCTGGAACACTTATAGTTTTCCTTTTTGTTAATAGTGTCGATTCTAATAGGTGTAAAATTCTATTTTGTGGTTTTCCTATGCATTTCTCTAAAAGCCTTTGATGTTGTACACCTTTTCATGTGTTTTTTTCATCATTTGAATTTCATCTTTGGAAATATTTCTATTCAAGACTTTTGCCCATTTTTTAAAGGGCTCATTTGTCTGTTTATTGTTGAATTGTAGGATCTTTTTATACATCACAGATATTAAACACTTATCAGATATCTGATTTCCAAATATTTTCTCCCATTGAGTAGGTTGCCTTTTCACTCGACAAAGTCCTTAGAAGTTCAAAAATATTTAATTTTGAAGATGTCCCATTTAGCTATTTTTTCATCTGTTCTTCATTCTTTGGGTGTGAGGTCTAAGTAACCCACCTCCTACCACCAAATTTTGAAGATACTTCCCTACATTATTTTCTAGGAGTTTTATGGTCCTGGCTTTTATGTTTAGGTCTCTAAACTATTTTTACTTGATTTTTGTTAGGAAGTGAGATAGGGGTTGAGGCAGTTTGATATTATTTATGAATTTTGAAAAGAGATATTGATTACTTTTGTAAACTGGTCTGTTTCTCTGGGCATGATATCCTTTGACTGTATTAGATTCAGCTGAGATGCCTTTGATTAAATTATGTTAAATTAGGGCTTTGATTTAACTTTGTCATTAGGGCAGGCAGGGTTGATTCCTTGCCCCTTCGGTGGGCTATATAAAGGGATAATCAATCAAGAAGGCAAGAGAATTAGATACACACAGTAGATACATAGAGGCTCCTACAGCCCCAGGAAGATAAATGAGACTGATAGTTTACATCTGACCTTTTGAAGAGACCAGAGAAGCTGAGCCCAGAAAGAAACAAGCCCCCGGAAGAGAGATGAGCCCCTTGCCAGCCTACAGCTGAGATCGGAAGAAGCTGGACCCACAGAGCCTTAAGGAAGAGGAAGGCTGAAACCACACAGACATCACCCGCCAAATTGCGTCACATGTGGCAGCAGACTTTGGGTGAGAAAGTAACTCTTATGTTACCTTGAATTGGACTCTTTAGGGCCTTGTAAGTGTAAATTTCTACCCCTAATAAATACCCTTTATAAAAGCCAACAAACTTCTGGTACTTTGCATCAGCACCTCTTTTGGCTGACTTTCATTCTTTTGTTTATGGGTATCCAGTTCTCCCAGCACTATTTGTTGAAGATACTGTTCTGTCCCAGTAAAGTGGACTTCGTAGGCTTGTCAAAAATCAGTTAACTGTAGAGGTGAGGGTCAATTTCTGAACTCTTCATTCAATTCCATTGATCAGTGTGTCTATCTTTATGTCAACATCATGCTGAGTTTTTTTGTTTGTCGTTTTTGTTGTTGCTGTTTTTCAGGAGGCACTGGGGATTGAACCTGGGACCTTATATATGGGAATGGGAAACAGGTGTTCAACCACTGAGCTACCTACAACTGCTCCCGAATACTATGATCTTTTGATGATGATAGTTTTGTAATAGGCTTTAAGGTCAGGAAGCAAGGGTCCTCCAACTACTCTCTTCTTTTGTAGGATGTTTTTGGCTATTCAGGGTCCCTTTTTCCTTCCAAATAAATTTGGCAATTGTCTTTTCTATTTCTGTAAAGTAAGTTCTTGGAATTTTCAGTGGGATTGTGTTGAATCTGTGAATCAGTTTGAGTAGAATTGACATCTTAATGATATTTAGTCTTCCAATCCATGAACATGGAATGTCCTTCTATTTGTTTAGGTCTTCTTTGATTTCTTTTAGCATTGTTTTCTAGTTTTCTGAGTACCAGTCTTTTACATTCCTGGTTATTTTATTTTTTTTAATTACTATTGTAAATGGAAATTTTCTTCTTGATTTTCTCTTCAGATTGTGAATTACTAGTATATAAAAACACTACTGATATTTGCATGTTTCTCCTATCTTGCCAAGTGACTGAACTTGTTTATTAGCTCTAGTAGCTTTGTTGTAGATATTTCATAATTTTCTAAATATAGGATCCTGTCATCTGTGAATAGTTTTACTTATACTTTTCCAATTTGGATGCCTTTTATTTATTTTTCTTACCTAATTGTTCTAGCTAGAATTTATAGCACAATTTAGAATAACATAGGTGACAATGGGCATCCTTGTCTTGTTCCTGATCATAGAGGGAAAAACTTTTAACCTTTCACCACTGAGTATGATATTGACTATAGGTTTTTATATATGCCCTGTATCATTTTTGTGTGTGTGTGTGTGTGAATTTTCCTTCTATTCTTATCTTTCAAAGTGTTTTTTTAATCAGGAAAGGATGCTGGATTTTGTCAAATGCCTACTGTACATCACTCAAGATAATCATGCTTTTTTTTCCTTCAATGTGTTAATGTGGTGTATTACTTTAATTGATTTTCTTGTGTTGAACTACCATTGCATACCTCGATAAAAACCATTTGATCATGGTATACAACTCTTTGAATGTGCTGTTGAATTATATTAGCAAGTATTTTGTGGAGAATTTTTGCATCTATATTCATTAGAAAGATTAGTCTGTAATTTTCTATTCTTGTAGTAGCTTTATCTGGCTTTGTTATTAGGGTAATGTTGGCTTCATAAAAAGAGTTAGGTGTTTTCCCTCCTATTCAATTTTTTTGAAGTTTAAGCAGGATTGGTATAAGTTCTTCTTCCGATGATTGGTAGAATTCACCTGTGAAGCCATCTGGTCCTGGTTTGTTTTGTTTTGTTTTTTGATGAAAGATCCAATCTTTTTACTTGTGATTGGTTTTACTGGATGCCCCATGTATACTATGGGTCAATTTTCTCTTGATGCATTCAGAATTCTCTCTTTGTTTTTGTTATTTGACATTCTGAGTAGTATATGTCTCAGAGTAGGCCTATTCAGATTTATTATGATTGGTGTATGTTGCACTCCCTGCATATGTATATTTATGTCTTTCAGTTATTGTTTTCTTCAACTCCAGTATTTTTCCAGAAAGTTTCCCATATTGTTCATCCGTTGTGTTTATTATATCCTTTAGTTCTTCCTCCATGTTATTCTTTATCTTCTTGGGTATACTTAAGATCATTTTTTAAAATCTTTATCTAGTATGTCCAAATTCTGATACTCTTTGATGATGGTTTCAGGATTTATGTCTTGTTCCCTTGGATGAACCAACATTTCCTGTTTCTTTGTCTTATAATCTTTTGTTGCACACTGTATTTTTTTTTTAGTTACATCAGTAAAAAGAATTTATTGAGAAATGGGGGGAAAGAACAGAGCTTGCTGAGAAATGGGAGAGAAGGACAGAAATATGCACCAAATTTGATGTGGGCTCCTCTAGGCAGAGAGAGCCACACTGTACATTTTGATATTTTAAACTGTTATCTCTGGGATTTAGTCTCAATATTAGGAAAGTGAGGAATAAATAATTGCTTAATAAAGATAGCCCCACAAGCACAAAACACTCTCTCTACCTTAAAGGAGCCTACATCAGAATCTCAATGCATAATTCTGTTCTTATTTCTCATTTCTCAATAAATTAGTTCTTTTGTCCCAGTTCTCAATAAATTATTTTTACTTGCCCAACTAAACTGGCATGTTCTTAAATTCTTTTATATAACATAGCCAAGAACCTAGAGGAATCCATCATCCCCCAACTTCAAATGCAGCCTTCTCTTAATTCAAGGGGTATTGGGTCTTAAGTCTAGGAATTGATTATGAAGCCATGATTCTCTTTTTTGTGACTCAAGTTAGACCTTGTTAACCTGAGGTAGATTTCTTCTGCTTATACAGATCAAGTAAGAATCTTTTAGAATGCTATGGTGGTTTGAAACTGTACACATCCTAGAGAAGTATGTACTTAAAGTTAATCCATTCCTTTGGGTGTGGACCCATTGTAAGTAGGATATTGTGATGAGGCTCCTTTGTTAAGGTGTAACCCACTTCATTCAGGGTGGATCTTAATCTTCTTACTAGAATCCTTTTTAGGAAAATGAGTTCAGACACAGACAAAAAAAATGGTGGAAGCAAAAATTTTAAAGCAAAGAAAGCTGGAAGAGAAGGGAGAGACAAGCAGACAACATTATTTGGTCACTTCCTGACTTTAAATCATTATGCTTTTTAATTCCACAGAATTCTTTTATGGTGACAAATATACTGTCACCCAGAGCTTTGTGTTTTATAAGCATTTGAGTAGCAGAAACCAGTAAAAATGTGTCTACAAGGGTGCATATACCACCCATGGTGCCAAATCCGCAGTAGTCAGTGTTCTCTAGGGAGAGAGATTCAACAGGCTATGTAATTTAAATATGAAATTTATAAGAGGAATCGGCTCACATGACGGTGGGAATAGGCTCGTCTGAATTTGGTAGGACAGGCCACAAACTAGGGACTCCAAATGAAGGTTTTCAAAAGATGGCTGACTAAAGTAGAGACGGAAATTCTTCCTTTTGACTGACAAAATCATTTTTCCTTTTAAGGCTTGCAAAGGATTGGATGAGACTGCTCCCACTGTGTATTAGTCAGGGTTCTCTCGGGAAACAGAATCAACAGAAAATATCTGTCAATAATATGAGATTTTATAATAGTTTCTCATACAACCGTGGGGATGCACAAGTCCAAGTTCTGCAGGTAGGCTGCAAACCAGGGGCTCTGATGAAAGTCCAGTGAAAGGTCCTTGATGAGTTTCTGGGAGAAGTTGGCTGTCCAAAGACAAGCTGGGAAACTCTCTCTGAATATTGAAATCACTTCCCCTTTTAAGGCATTCAACTGATTGGATAAAAGCATCACCCATTGTTGATGAAATCAACCTGATTAATGCAGATGTAATCAGCCATCCACATAGTATACTCACTGGTGACCAAAGTCCATAAATGCTATTGTAATATAATTAGCCCAGTGCTTGCTGGACCTAACACCTGGACTCAATTACCTGACTGAGTTGACACAGTAGCCTAACCTTCACAGTCCACCCCTTGTCAACTCAGCAACCATATACATTACCCTAAACCATACTTAAGTAAAAACAATAACAGACAAGCATACATGTGTATTTCTGCCTAATAATGTTCAACTCCCCTGCATACAACTGGAAACACATTAATTCCCTGCAGAATAGGGTGCAAGTCCTTGGGTATTATTCACTCTTAAACTTTAGATCCTTAAATATTATGATGTGAAATTAATAAAACTTTTCATTTGATAGGGGAAAAGGTTGGGGAAGAAAACAGGGAAATTCTTTTTGTGTACATATACAGTCATACTCATAATGAAACAAGGAAGAAGGGATCATGATTCTTACAGTCCTCATTTCAGTAACTGGTCACGTGGTCGAAGTTCATATTTATCACTACCTGCTTCCACTACCCATTCCATGTTCCTGTTACCTTCAGCAAGCACTACAGCTGGCAGTAGTTCTTTACCTGGTGAGGTGACCCAAACTTTCATTCCCGAAGATTATGGGCCATTGTTAGTCCTGCTTGAATTGGTTTGTTGCAATTTTCCATTGACTTTAATCACAGGGCATGGCAGTACTAGGAGACATCCTAGAGGATCTCCTACATTTCAAGCAAACTCTTCTTTACCCCCATTATGTAGATGTAGACCTATTTCCCCTTGATAGTCAAGATCAATCACCCCAGCCAGTATAGTAATTCCCTTCTTTGCCGTTGATTCACAGGTAAGAGGAGCCCAAAGTAGCCAGGTGGCATTCTTAACTTCCAGTTCAATGGAATCATTGTGTTCTCTGGTGGCAGTACTCCACTTTTTGGAACTAAAACCTGTAGATCAGAAGAGCTTAAGTTTGCAGGGACAGGAAGCAAAAATTTTCCTAGTGGGTTACTAGGGGTAATAGTGAGTGGTGTCACTCCCATTTTCACCCCTTGATTCCTGGACCCATGAAACTGGTTATGAGAGAAACAGCACCATAGAGATGACACTGATTTAGAGCATACACAGCCTCCTGGAGAACATTGCCCCAGCCCTGCAAGGTTTTGCCACCTAGTTGGTGCCGTAATTGAGTCTTCAAAAGGCCATTCCACCATTCTGTTAATCCAGCTGCTTCAGGGTGATGGGGAACATGGTAAGACCAGTGAATTCCAGGGGCATGTGCCCATTCCCGTATATCATTTGCTTTTAAATGGGATCCTTGATCAGAAGCAATGCTGTCTGGAATGCCATGGCGATAGATAAGACATTTGGTAAGTCCACAGACGATAGTTTTGGAAGAAGTATTGAGTGTCAGAAATGCAAACCCATATCCAGAGTATGTGTCTTTTCCAATTAAAACAAATTGCTGCCCCTTCCATGGTGGAAGTGGCCCATTGTAGTTAAACTGCCACCATGTAGCAGGCTGGTCACCTTGAGGAATGGTGCCATATCGGAGGGTGAATGTGGGTCTCTGCTGCTGGCAGATTGGGCATTCAGCAGTGGCTGAAGCCAAGTCTGCCTTGGTGAGGGGAAGTCCATGTTGCTGAGCCCATGCATAACCTCCATCCCTACCTCCATGGCCACTTTGTTCATGAGCCCATTGGGCAATGACAGGAGTGGCTGGGGAAAGAGGCTGAGCATTAGCCACAGAGCGGGTCATCTTATGCACTTGATTATGAAATTTTTCCTCTGCTGAAGCCACCCTCTGGTGAGCATTCACATGGGACACAAATATGTTCATTTTTTTGCCCTCTCAGAACGGTCTATCCACATACCTTTTCCCCAGACACCCTTCCTTGTCACCAATTTTCCAATCATGTTCCTTCCAAGTCTAACCATCCAGCCAAACCATTGGCAACAACCCATGAATCAGTGTACAAATGCACCTCTGGCCATTTATTCTTCCAAGAAAAATGAACAACTAGGTGCACTGCTCAAAGTACTGCCCACTGGGAGGATTTGCCCTAACTGCTATCGTTCAAGGATGTCACAGAAAAGGGCTGCAGTGCCGCAGCTGTCCACTTTCAGGTGGTACCTGCATATCATGCAGAACCAACAGTAAACCAGGTCCGAGTTTTCTCATCCTCAGTAGACTGATTGTAAGGGACTCCCCAAGAGGCCAAAGCTGTGGGCTGGGAAAGAGAAGGTAACATGGCAGGTGTGGTGACCATAGGCATTTGGGCTACTTATTCATGTAACTTACTTGTGCCTTCATGACCTGCTTGAGCCCTGTCTCATATATACCACTTCCACTTTATTATGGAGTGCTGTTGTGCATGTCCAACTTTATGGTTTGGTGGGTCAGACAATACCCAGCTCATGATAGGCAACTCAGGTCTCATGGTAACTTGATGGCCCATGGTTAAGCGTTCAGTCTCTACTAAGGCCCAGTAGCAAGCCAAAAGCTGCTTCTCAAAAGGTTGTAGTTATCTGCAGAGGTTTGCAAGGCTTCGTTCCAAAATCCAATGGTCTGCATTGTGATTCACCTATAGAAACCTGCCAGATGTTCCAGACAGCATCTCTATTTGCCACTGAAACTTTCAGCACCATTGGATCTGCTGGATCATATTGTCCATGTGGTAATGCAGCTTGCACAGCAGCCTGGACCTGTTGCAGGGCCTCCTCTTGTTCCAGTCCCCAATCAAAACTAGCAGCTTTTCTGGTCACTTGGAAAATGGGCCAGAGTAGCACACTCAAATGAGGAATGTGTTGTCTCCAAAATCCGAAGAGGGCAACTAAGCATTGTGCCTCTTTTTTGGTCATAGGAGGGGCCAGGTGCAACAGCTTATCCTTTACTTTAGAAGGGATATATAGACAGGCTTCACACCACTGGACACCTAGAAATTTCACTGAGGTGGAAGGACCCTTTATTTTTGTTGGATTTATCTCCCATCCTCTCTCACGCAAATGCCTTACCAATAAATCTAGAGTCTTTGCTACTTCTTGCTCAGTAGGTCCTATCAACATGATATCATAATATAATGGACCAGTGTGATGTGTCGTGGGAAGGAGAGGTGATAAAGGTCCCTGCGGACAATATTATGACATAGGACTGGAGAGTTGATATACCCCTGGGGCAGGACAATGAAGGTATACTGCTGGCCTTGCCAGCTGAAAGCAAACTGTTTCTGGTGGTCCTTACTAATAACAATTGAGAAAAAAAGCATTTTCCAGATCACCAGCTGCATACCAGGTACTGGGGGAAGGGTTGATTTGCTCAAGCAATGATACCACATCTGGGACAGCAGCTGCAATTGGAGTCACCACCAGGTTAAGTTTATGATAATCTACTATCATCCTCCAAGATCCATCTGTTTTCTGCACAGGGCAAATAGGAGAGTTGAATGGGGATGTGGAGGGAATCATCACCCCTGCATCCTTCAAATCCTTGATGGTGGCACTAATCTCTGAAATCCCTCCAGGAATCTGGGATTGACTTTAATTTACTATTTTGCTAGGCAGGGCTTAGCAAAAAGTTCTAGAGGCTTCAATTTGGCCTTTCCAACCAAAGTAGCCCTCACTCCACAAGTCAGGGATCCAATGTGGGGATTCTGCCAGTTACTGAGTATGTTGATTCCTATTATGCATTCTGGAACTGGGGAAATAAGCACAGAATGGGTCCAGGGATGCACTGGACCCACTGTGAGACAAACCTGAGCTAAAACTCCATCAGTCACCTGACCTCCCTAAGACCCTACACGGACTGATGGACCACAGTGACGTTTTGGGTCTCCTGGAATTAATGTGACTTCTGAGCCAGTGTTTAATAATCCCCAAAATGTCTGATCATTTCCTTTGCACAGTTACTCTGGCAAAAGGCCATAGGTCTCCCTGAGGAAAGGTGGGAGGAAGATTAACAATATAAATTTTTGGCAGTTTAACAGGATCCTTCCCCAAGGGGATCTGGCCTTCTCATTCAAGGGGCTCTGGGTCTGTAAACTCTCTCAAGTTTGGGAATTGATTAAGGAGCCTTGATTCTTTGCATCTGTAATTTGAGTTAGGGTGTTGTTCACTTGACCTAGAACTCTTCTACTTATACACATCCAGAAGAAATTTAGTGGACTGCCCATATATTTCACTTTTAGGTACCCCATGATCTTTTAGCCAATGCCATAACTCCATGCAACTCAGACTATTCTGTGTGCTACTTTGAATCTACATTTCATTGAGGTAGCCACACCCAACTTGCCTTTGGCGATTAACTGCAAATACTTGACTTTACTGGACAGAGATCCAATCATCCCCATAATGTTTAAGGATTCCAATTCCATTGCAGCCTATTATGCCCGCCCTACAGTAATATCTGAACTGCAGAGAAGAGCAACCACAGAGCTCTTCAGAGAAGATGGAGTTAGTCTTACAAATTTATTCCTCACAGTCCTGGTTAAAGTTGTGTCCTCTGGATATTCCTGGGGTGGGTGGGCAGATCTCAAATGGTAAATCCATTCTAGCATTCCAATCTCTCTAAGCCTTTGAATCCCCTCATCTACTGTATACCAGGGCAAATTGGGCATCATAACATCAGACATGCTTGGCCATCATTTGGTCCATGCTTCTGTCAGCCACCCAAACAAACTGTTAGAGCCCTTTCTAACCCCTCCAGCTATAGCATTGAATCCAGAATTTCTGCTTAGTGGGCCCATATCAATAAATTCAGCCTGATCCAACTTTATATTCCTTCCACAATTATCCCATAACCCTTAGTATCCATTCCTACATATTGCCCTGATTTCTGTCTATATAAATTGGAAAACTCATGCAGTTCTTTCACAGTATAGTGTGCTTCCTCATGGGTTACACTTTGTTTTTCACCTTTGGGAGCTTGTTGTGATTTTAGTCTAGCAATATATCTCAAAGACAAGAGGGGTGGGGTGGGCATAAGGAGAAGGATTAGAGATGTCTTGCAGGCTAGTGACCTCAGGGCATTCCTTTGCATTTTCCTCTGGTGAGACAGGATTAATCTTTTCTGGCAGGAGTTGGAAGGCAGATTCCTTAGGGCAGACTGGAAGTTGGGCAGTGCATGCTGGAGTTTGGCTAGTACCTGCTTCAGGGCTGGAAGGAGGTCCAGACTCCCTGGACCAGGCTGGAGGTTAGATGACAGAAGGTTGACAAGCTGTGGTCTCCACAGGGCAGGCCATCGCAGATTTATCTGGTAAAGTCTCAGGAGATTTTAAGGTTCCAATGTCCCCGCCAATATCATCTCGTCCCATATGTCTCCATCCTAATCCTCGGGGTTCCACTCCTTTCCAATCAATACCTTCACTTTAATTGCAGAAACCTTGTGAGGTTGAGATTTTAGTTTCCTCTGTAATTCTCTTGCTATTTAATATTGGCAATTGACATGACATTCAATCACCAAGGCACACCAATTTGAACAAAGCGATCCATACAATTGCCTACCAAAAAACCTGCATATAGTTTAGCCATAGCAATATATTAGTTGGCATATAAACCTTCATGGTAGGCTTGGCTCCAAAAACCTTCTTTCAATACACATACCATAAGTCCACTTTCCTGGCAAAGATATACTACAATCTCTCTTATACAAATGAGCCTAATCTGACAGCCATCAAAGTACAGTAAATGTGTCCAAATGATAATCTCCCATTAACATGTAGAAAATTTTGGGCTGAGTTCATAACAAATTTAAGACTCAGATGCTGAATACAAGGCAGCTAACATAAACTTATTTGACCAAAACAGTATATGATCCCATTAACACCACCTGGAATTGCAAGAATCCACAGAAACTTAGCTTTATAGGAAAACAGAGAATACTGGCTGTGGAAGGACCCTGATAGGCCTATAAAAGAATTAATGGTCTCCATCTTTTCACAGACTCCCCCATCTGAATATAGACCAGGGGTTTTTAACCAGGGTTTTAGAAAGATTTCAGGAGGTCCATGAGCTTGAATTGAAAAAAAACTTAAATTAATATCTTTATTTTCTCTGACCTGTAATTGAAATCTAGCATTTCCTTCACTTATGAATGTATGCAATACATAAATTACAGTAGTATTCATTTCACCTGACTGGCAAAGGGGTCTGTGGGAAAAAAAATGTTAAGAATCCCTGATCTAGACAGTATAATTTGTACTTGGGTGTTAAGTCAAATTTCCAGTAGACTTTTACTCAGAAGCAGAATCCTTAATACCCTTTCCCCCACACAATCCACTAATCTCACTCTCCAACAGCAGAAATGATGTTTCCCAATAGTCTCCTTGTTAATAATCACCATAATAGCACTAATTTGGGGGCATTAATTCTGGGGAGAGCATGTGTGTAGGAGCTATATAGGAGCTACATAGTTAGCAATTAAAAGAAACACAGATAACCATGCTCAAGTAGTTATACATAGAAAATAAATCACTTAAGGAATGGAACTCATATCTGAATTTCATCATACTTTAAGGGTCATGGTGTTAGACAACGACATTGTACTAGATAATGCATTAGCTGTAGAAAGAGGACTGTATTTGCTTACTAGCACACCTTGTTGCATGTAGGTAGATAACTCTGGCCACAAGTCACAGTTAGCCAGGGTCATGTACCAAGGGGCTACATTATCAACGTACTGTTCAAGTATATTAAACACATCAAAGTTTTCTCCATTTCTAAGCTATTTGCTTCTGTCTCCCCCAGTAAATGTGCAGACTAGCTGCAAACAGGCTTTGAAATGCTAGTTTTTTCCCTTGGAGGCCTCTGAGTTATTAAGATGTTTTACTGCTGACTTAAAACTCAGGCACTGTGAAATAATGCACTATTTATATTATAAACAACATGTATTCAGGGCATGGATTATTATGTACATAAGCCAAAGAAGACCTCTTTATAGTGATACTGTGTGGTTATTTCTTCAGATCGTGGGTCTGTTAACAAAAACACTCTTGCACAAAACTCAAATTCTTATATATCCAATTATTTAACTAATACCCAGAATAAACAACTTTTAGTCATTTGGGATTAACCTGTTTTGCCTATGGCCTAAAATCTTGTACAACATTGCCCAGCATCTGTTCCCAGTTGATAAGATAAGCCCAGGAACTTATTAGGCCCCAAGCCAATTTTGTACCTTAAAGCTATCTGGTCCAGAGGCTCCCCCTGCTTTGACTCTGTCACTAACTAGACATGTAATCAGCAATCCTCTTCCTCTTGATCTTCCCCAGTTGTTTGGAAGATTTGCAATCATCCTTTTTTCTGGTCATCTCCCTCCTACCACCTGCCTCTGAAAGGTCTACTATTTGGAGGGATCTCCCCTTGCATGCAAATTTGTAAATGTTTCAGCTTCCAATAAATTTTTATCTGTTTCTGCCATCTAGTGGTTAAATATATATATATATATATATATATATATATATATATATTGGTAACTTGAAATTTTTAAAATTTGAACTCACTACAAATATGTAGGGGACTTCCATGGTATAAAATACAAAATTCTGATAAAAGAAGTCAAAGAATCTCCAAATATTTTGGGATAACATTTTCATTCATTGGACCATTCAATATAATAAAATGTATGTTCTCCTTGATTGATATACAACATTAATGCAATTAAATTTAATACAATTTTAATTTTAATGCAATTACTATAAAAATACCAAGCAGTTTTATAGGCAAGATTATTCGAAAATATATGTGGAATTGAAATGAATAGTGAAAACAGTTTTCAAAATATTGTAATAAAGGTGAATTCTTTCTGATTTAAGACATTGAATTGCTCAATCAAGATACAGTATGAGAACAAATAAAAAATTGATACTTTGGAAAGCTTAATAAATTTCATGAACTACAAAAAAGATATTTCAAGAAAAAAAAGGAAAGAGCACAAATGGCATTGAAATGAAGGAAAAATGAGACATCAGTAGAATCCTAATGGCATTACACAGAGGCCACATTTGTTGCTCAAATGTGGCCTCTCTAAGCCAAACTCAGCATATGAATGCATTACCTTCCCCTCAGTGTGGGACATGACCCCCGGGGATGAGCCTCCCTGGCAATAAGGGATTAATACCAAATGCCAACTGGCAATATGACTGGAAAATGACTTTCAATAAAAGGGGGAAAAGGTAAAGATAAATGAGTTCATGTGGCTAAGAGACTTCAAAGAGAGTTGGGAGGTCATCCCAGAGGTAATGCTTATGCACATCTCAGTAGGATCTCATAGAACACCAAAGTGGATATCACCCCACACAGAGGGGCACCTGAGGGTTCTGGAGACACCCAGGTCCTATATAAGGAGGTATAGCTCCAGAGATTGATGCCCTATGAGTGGTCTCTACTTTGGAATCTGTGCTCCTGAGAGTGACAGAGTTGGACTCAAATAAGTCCTCCCTGCACATGGTCCATCTGTCCCTTCTATTCAAACCTATGTATGATGCTGGAGTTTGTAGGTGTACTTCCAGAGACTGGAGCCTTTGGCCTGCCCATGTGCCAGCTGTGCCTGGAATCTCAGTGGAGTTGCAACTCCTACTCTATAGCTCAATGGAGTCACCCAAGTCACCTGGTAAGGAGACAATGATGGACAATAGCCATCCCAGGGAATGGAGAGAACATGCAGCTGCAGGCAGGATAATCCCATCCATCATACCCATGGGATATGGGCCCCCTCTCACTTGGAGGCAGAGTGGACATCACCATCCCAGTCCCCTCAGGATTGGGGGAAGAGCTATGGACTAGAGTGGACTTAATGGTATTCTGTTATAGACATATTGTGATTCAAGCAATGGAAGAAATTATAAGAGGTGGAGCCTGTGGCCTCTGGACGCTTTCAGGGCACGGAAGGGAAAAGCAGTTGTAATACAGGAGCTTTTTCAGGACTTGGGAATGATCCTGAGTGACATTACAATGACAGATATAGGCTATTTTACATCAGCATATACCATGAAGAACTGTGTGGGAGAGAGTGTGGTTTACAATGTGAACTATGGTCCATGTTTAATGTAAAGCCCCAGGATGTGTATATCCATTGCAGGTAATGTGCCACACAATGAAAGATGTTTATGTGGGATGTTATGGGAGGTGTGGGAGGTGGGGAACATGGGAATCCCTGTAATTTTTGTGTAACATTTATGTAATCTAAGCTTTTTAAAAAATATAAAATAAATATATACATAAATAAATAAATAAAAAATAAATAAATGGGGAAAAAATGAAGCCTGAGAAAAATAATGGAAAGTATTGAACAGAGTGTAAGAATGATAGAATAATAGGGAATATAATGAGAAGTTACAACATATATTTCAGTGGAAGTGCTAGAAGAAGACTAAACATAGAATTGGGGGGAAGCTATATTTGAAGAGATCATGTCTAACAATTGTCCAAAATTGATGAGACATTGATTTATAGACACAACAAAATGCAGAAAGAAAAATCAAAATAAATGCACATGTAGGTATATTGTAAACTTAAAGGAAAATCTTTAAAGTAGCTAGAACATAAGGATATTACCAGTAAAGTGGTAAAAATTGAAGAGCTGGCTACCAATACCAACAATGGAAGATAGAAGGCAATGGCATGAGTTCTTTACACTGCTATTAGAAAGTAACTGCCAAAGCAGAATTCTATACTGAAAAAGTTCTTCAAGTTGAAGTAAAACAAACCCTTTCCAGACAAGTAAAAACTGAGAATGTTTGCCAGAAGCAACTAATTTTAAGAAGAAATGTGAAATGGCCTTCTTCAGGCATAAAGAAATAATCCCAGATGGAGGGTTCAAGATTCAGGATGGATTGAAAAGCAATAATTGTTAATTAAACTTAGTGAATAGTGAAGAGATAAAGTAATAGTAATGATATCTGTCAGTTAGAACATCAATAAAGTATTAAAACATATGATAATATATTTCATAATTTGTGTAAATGGATCTAAAGTGTTTTAAAATGCATTATTTGTGAAATCAAGAAAGAATAATTAATGTCATATTTGAAAAGGTAAGCAAAAATATTGTAATTTCTCAGTTAATATCTAAAAGAATATTAAAATAGTGCATCTCATCCAAATAAATAGAAGAGAAAAACTGAACAAAAATAATCAATCCAAAAGAAAGCATTAGGAAGAAAAAAAGAACATAGAACAGAGAGTACAAATAGTAAATGAAAAAAGGCAGATTTAAATAAGTATATATGGAATTTTATGAATTATATTTAATATACTTATAATTAACATTTATAATTAATGAATATAAATATTCCTCTTAACTAAAAAAAAAAAAAAGTGAAGTCTAAACACTGCAATTAAAAGAAATTTTCTTATAGAATTGCAAACTAAGACCCAGCTTAATCAGCTTCCAAAAATGCATTTTAATAATAAGCATATAGTTTAAAAGTAAAGATATAAATATATAAATTATTAACACTAATTGAATGAAAACTGGAGTGGTTAATTTATTAAATTCATATCAGATAATCTAGACCAGAACAAAATATTAACAACATTAAAAAGGTCATTAAAAAGTGATAAGGAGTCAATTTATTAAGATGACATTAAGAAAATCACAAGCTTTTATGCATTAAATAACAAAGCTTCAAAATACACAAAGAAAAATTGCCAGGAAAAAGACATGAATAATTTATTTTAAGATTTTGACACTCTCTTTTTTGATTCCTGAAGTCAAGGGAAATATTTTGTATTCTTTGAGTTTTTAGAACTTTGTAAAGTTTTTTTTCCTTATAGCCAAGTAAATGTATAAAAAATGTCCAATGTATATTTGAAAATAATGTATAATTTGCAGTTTTTTGGGTATAGTTTCTCTAAATCTCAACTAGATCTCTTTGGTAAGTTGTTTTACTCAAGACTTTTACATATTCTTAATTTTAGCAATTTTTTCCGTCAGATATTGGCACTAAATCTTAAACTCTTTAATTACATTATTTTTTCCCTTTATTTCGCATTTAATTCCCTTAAATTTGCTATATATATTGTGATTCCATATTATTGTATCATGAAAAACTATGGCATCTTATTTGAATAAATATTTCAAAATGAGATTTATAAAGTTTAAAGATGGCTATTTACACTAGAAAATTGGTATCCAAATTGTATTGTGCACAATAAGGTATCAATCAATATATGAAGAATAAAATGGAATCTAAGTATATTGTCATCATTATATTAAATAATATCATTTACACATTGCTAACTACATAAAGCTTTTCTACAATTACAAACATAAACATGTATCAATGCCTGGTCAAACATGAGGGAAAGTAGTAGTATTTTACTGAAAATGACATGTAATATATAAAAAAGTTTGCAGACAGAATAACGGTTTGCACGTTAACTATCACCAGTGCCCTGTGATAATAACAATCTTAGAATTAACAGAAGTGGCAGTATTGTTTGGTATTGTTTGCAATTAGTGACAATCTTTTCTCCAATTACTACATCTACAAAATAAAGTTGTAATATTTTAATTATTTTATCAGGAAGATTTCTTATGTTTGAAAAGCTATTCAGTATGTCAAACTATTTTATTATACACTAGTGAGCAATGTGCCAATCTCAAGTTATTATTGGGATATGGGCCCTAATATATAAGTTGCCTATATGAAACTCTACTTAAAAACATGTTTTGCAATTTTAAATATACTGAAAGATACCTCAGGTGCAAAATATTTGGAAATTTTAAAAATCCTATTTTTATTTTCATGGCATGGAGACCATATTATCTTCCAACAAGTAATATCAATCCTAAACATTCTCAACATAGCAGTGGTTTACATTTCATAAATATTTATATTTGCTTTGAGTGAAAGTAATTATTACTTAAAATTTATCATTCCACATTATGAAAAATAATGTAAGTTATCATTGATCTTTCTTACCAACCTCTCCTTCCTTTTAGATCATTCTTTGTCATTACTAAAATAATTAAAATTTTAGTGTTAATTTATGACCAATTTTAGATGTTCTTATATTCATTTTTAGAGCTATGTTAAATATATGACAATGCATGATTCTAAAGTGCAAAAAGAGAACAAGTGAATTTAATATAGAGTTTAACAACTTTATGTCTGATTTTATTTAATTGGGAATAATTGGAAAGAGAACTATTTAGCAAAAATGTAAGTGTATACCAGTAATATTTCAGCCATCAAGGTAATGTGAATTTTGGAGAGTGGAAACCTCAAAATAGAATGGATGTGTTGTTTCCCAACTGGCATATAATCAATGGTATGTTACTTAGAAATCAAGTTGGGTCACTCAAAGGTAGAAATGGGGAGTTAATATTGAATCATATTTTAATGACATCATAAAAATGGGATGGCTTGAAATCTTTACCCTATCATTTTCCTGAATAAAGCTTTCTCCTAGTAATTCTTCTTATAGCTTCTTTAATCTGTTTGTTTCTAAGACTGTAGATAATAGGGTTCAAGAAAGGAGGGACTGTGGAATAGAAGAAGGAAGTGATCATGTCCAGAATCATGGGTGAATGGGAGGTTGGCTTCATATACACAGCAGCGATTGAGGCAACAAAGACAGTCACCACGAGGATGTGAGGGACACAGGTGGAAAAGGCCTTTCTGCGTTCTTTTGTGGTTGGAAACTTGAGCACAGTAGAAAATATGTGAATATAAGACCTGACAATAAAGGCAAAGGAGCCAACAAGAACTACAATTCCAGAGATAAAAATTATAATTTCATTGCTTAAGGTGTCAGAGCAGGAGAGATTCATCAATGTGGGAATGTCGCAGAAGAACTGATGGACCACGTTGGACCGACAGAAGTGCAACCGGAATGTGTTTCCAGTATGGAATCCAGAGTAGATCACACCACTGAGTACTGAGGCCAGGGTCACCTGGACACAGAGCCGAGGGTTCATGATCATAGGGTAGTGGAGGGGCTGGCAGATGGCCACATAGCGGTCATGGGCCATGATGGTGAGGAACATCAGCTCTGCAAAAGCAAAGAAAATCACAAGAAAGATCTGAGCTGCACATCCTACCATGGAGATCACCCGGTTGTCAAGCAGGAAGATGACACATGCCTTGGGGACTGTGACAGAAATGTAGCACATGTCCAAAACAGACAGATTTCTAAGGAAGAAATACATGGGAGTATGAAGACTCTGGTCGACAGTGGTTACTGTGACAATTAGAAGGTTTCCCATGATGGTGGCCAAGTACATCAGTAGGAAAAACATGCTGTGTAAGATTCTGAGCTCCCACACATCAGAAAATCTTGTAAGCAGGAATTCAATCACCATAGTAGAGTTAGGCATCTTTGGAAAATTTGCCTTGGTCTTGAAGAGGCAGAAAAATAACCCCTAGAAATTATGTGGAAGAAATTAGCCAAAATACGTTTATTGACTCACATTTATCCAATTTTATTCTCTCTAGTTCATATTAGTTAATGTTTCATCATGCTATTTTGGTCTCCAGGCTTATATAAATCATTTCCAGGATAGAGGTAGCATGAAACTATTATCTTTAAGAGCTTGTGCCTATGTTTGCAAATATTTTATTTACTATAAAAACTTAATCTATCACTTACTATATTAAATGGCTATATTGAAGGTTATATGTAATTTCTATGTATCCCTGGCACATTAGTAATATTCTTTAAATGCGAATACTTAGTATTATTTGATGGCCAAATATAATGTGAGTAGAGAAAACAGGCTGATTTTTTGGACCTTTGAAAATTTTACAAATTGTTGTCCATTCCCTGCCCATTTTTTATCTCCACTTCCACTGCTGTTGTTTTTGATAATATTTTGACATTTGATTTTTTGACATCTGTAATTTTTTAATTGTTTGTTAGAATCTTTCTGGCTTTGTCTTTTCTTTTTTCATTTCATTTCCTGGATAAAATAATCAACCACTTGAATTACATTAACCACTACCTTTTATTTATTCACAATGGCCTATGTAGTTTACATTATTTACATATTATGCACCATAATATGCACCCAGATAACTCAACAAATCACTGTAAGTTCAAAGACATTTAATAAACCATGAAAAGTAAGTTGAAGAGCATGTCTTCAATGAGAGAATTATCTGCTCATATTGCATATTGCCACATTGTGCATTTCCTCCACCAGAACTCCTGATCATACTGAGCTTCACTGTTTCCTACGACACCAAATCACAGTCCTCTTTCAGGCTGAACATTCATAATTATGGTGATAGTCCAGCCTTCTGGCCATTGCAGGATTCAAGAGACCCCAATTTTTGTATTTGCTTAAATTACAATTATCCAGGGCTAAAATGTTTTCCCCACATTTTGAGTAATAATATCTATTTTTCCCATCTCTTCCCAATGTCAGCATACTGGTTTATCAATTAAAAATATCCTAAGAGATTTTGTACTAATAAAGGAAGACTTTCAGTATAAAATAATTCTCATGTATGATCACTCATCTTTTCCCTTTATCTACTATTTTAATGTGAGTGGAATCATTAATATCTAAGGCTAACTCACAAACTCATCTAAAGTCTTTCTCCTTTAGACCCCACTAAATTCCAATATTTCCCATTGAATGCCGTAAGATTTTCATGGCTACCATGTTATTCTTGAATATAAATAAATACTTAATTTCTTCTTTTAAAAAAATCACTTGCAACACTTGATAAGTAGCTATTACTTGTGAGAACTAGTATTTATTTAATAAAATATCAAGTTCACTAATGAAGTTAGTTGTCACTTCAGGTTTGTGGAAAATACTGTAATGCTTTCCCATTTAATATGAACGTTATTTCAGAACTTGAGTAAGCTGAGATAGAAGAACATTGCTTGATGTACAGGTCATTAATGAATGCTATACTTAAAAATGTTCTCTTTCATGTTTATAGATCCCTTACTGAATGCTAAAGTTCAGAAGATATTATTCTGGACATGATTAATCTGTATATTTTACTTTCTGCATTGAAACCACAGAATGCAGAGTAACATTTTCAGAATTGCTTACTCTTGAACTCTTTACTTCTCACTGATAATGGGACAATCCCTGTGCCACCACACTTCACATTATTATTTCCTTGTTCCCTTTTCTCTGTGACCAGTATAACCACTTATAACAGAAAACCTCTGCTAATGCCAGAATGCTGAGCAGGTATCATTTTCAGACTGATCTCCCGTTCTCATGACCAAAAGCTTTCTGTTTTCATTCCTCTTTATTTCACGATGCTTCAAAATGGTTAAATGAATAGTTTATTGTTGTTTTATACCAAACGGTTTACTGAAAATTTATTGATAGCATGGTATGATAAATTTGGTTAAAATTGCTATTGCAATATTTATATTATATCTAGCTCTCTATCTATAAATATATATAAAGACATATAGAGTAGCTTAATAGTAGATGAATATGTGTGTGTATATACATAGTAGCTCTAAGCAAATTAAAATGGTTTCATTCTGAAGATTGAGATTTTAAAATAATTGCAAAAATACTTCCTCACTGAAGTCCTTATCAGACAACTACTACCATATTAAAGAAACACAAAAGGCTTTTACAATTTGAACATAGAATGAAGGAAAAGCCTTACTTCACAATTACCAATCAAATGTAGGATTCTAACTTGAATTTCCATGTAGCACTGTAGCATGAAAACTTCATGGACATTAGGAGAAGAAAAGTTTTACATCCTGACTCTGCCATTTAACTACTATATAGCTATGGCGAGACTTCCAAATATCTTTGAACCTCAAATTCCTTTTCTTTAAAATTTTTATTAATGGCTACCTCATGAATTTAATATTTGTAACATTTTTTCAAATAAAATAATAGCTATGCTGAAGGAAAGTAAATGAAAAAGAATTACAAATCCTAAAGAAGTTTGTGATTCCTCCAGCACAGTACTATTTTTAAGATAGGAGATAAAGAAATAAAGGAAAGGCAGCATTCTGCATTTGCTCATGTAATTTTATATTAAATAGAGTATGATGATATAAAATGTCCTGCATGAGTAAATGGAAACTGTAAAACTCAGACCATGTCTTAACCTGCATAATAAAATTCTCCTGGGATAACTAGATTATTGCTTGTGTACTCCTATCCATCAAAGTGTAAAAGCAAATGAATTTTTGCTTTATCTGCAAAGGTTTGATGGATTTATTTTCCAAACTGAAGGATATATTTTACTTATTAATTAATTTATATTTTCATACATCCATCTAATCTTAATTTAAAAGTGGCTTAATCTTTTGAAATATTTTGGGATGATTTACATGCAGACAGTCTTCTGGAAACTGTGGAAATCAGGCATAAACAGTTGCATACATGTTTTTTATGATGATATGATATGATTGATATGATATGATATGATATGATATGATATGATATGATATGATATGATATAAGAAAGCCCAACATTTCACCTGAAATGTAAGAGCTTATATAGACAGTTTGACAAGGATTCACTTATTTACTTTGTACCAACTGAACATATGGCACAGTGCTTGGAAAAGAGAAATAGTAGGTAAATATTTGTTGAAATTATTAACTGATTGGTAATGATATAAGTAATACATTGTTCTCACTCTTTTAGATAAAACACAAACCACCACAATTAAATGTGTTTAAATATAAATTAAATGATCATTCTGCAATTGGGCAGCTTGCAGAGCCATTCATGCCCTCTCATGTTTTGCTGGCATCTATTAGGTTCAGTGCTAATATCAGTTTATTCTATGTACAATGAACAGACAAAAAATGTGCTAAAATTTCTGAGGCAGAGTATTTTAATGCACTGAATAACAAAGTAGAGGATAGTCTTATTGTTTCTGTACCTTCCCAGTGCATATTTTCTATTCTAATCCCCTTGACAGCATCTCTCAAAAATCAAGTAAGTAGTTCATGAGAGAAATGTGGGTGATTCAAGGAGGGAAGGGAAAGAGGAGAGAGAAAAGAATTATTAGCAAAAAGACTCACAAGTTAATAATGTCTTTCCTTAAGCTGTATAGACATGATAGATTTCTGGCAATGAGTCCAATGATGTTTTAGGTCCACATTAGGATAAGTAGGCATATTTAGTTGACATGGCTTAGATCCTGACTGGAACCTTTTTGTTTATAGCAAGAGCTTTCAAATTCAGTTTTATTTCCAAAGATGAACACTCCAAAAGTATCGGAAAAAACCCCTGGGAATAGACATTGGCACCAATAATATCTAGTGCCCAGAGGTAATTCAATGAGGTAATTGGTCCTAGATGATAAAGGAACAGGGCCAAAGAACAATCGGTCCACAAACACAACTTTTGTATATCAAAAACATATTAGTACAATTGAACCAATGAAAATATTTGGTGAAAATTAAAGAGACAATAATTTAAACAGAAAATGAATCACAGTACCTCTAATATTCTGAGGGCTTCTAAGGTGAAATATCTGTGGATCCTAGAGATCAATAGGCAGAGGAAAGGTTCAAAGTTAAATTCAGCCAGAACCAGGGACACCAGTTGTTCCTGATAATCTTTAGGAATTTCCTGTCAGGGAAAGTGTGATTTACACTAGGCTGGCCAAACTCACAGTATTGCTAATGGATTCGGTGACAAAATAGCCTTTCAGAAATTGTCCAATGTACCTCTATTAGCCCAGCACAATGGCCTGTGAGCTCTAAAATCATCATCACATAGCTTTCTCTCTGTTGCCTCAATTTATTCATCTTTTTACACATTAACCACAGTGTCCACCATCATGTGTCACTTGAGAAAAGGAATAAATAAAACATTTAGACTAATACCTGGCACAAAAAACATATTAAGCAGTGCTGTAATATATATTGTTCAGTCTTCACAGTAATGGTATGAGTGAATCAGATTCTGTTTAAAAAAATAGAAGCCTCAACATGATTCTTAGTGCTACTTAAACTTTCTGTATTTGATTTCCACTTTAATTCTACTCTGCTTATACAATACCTTTATGATTTCAAACTGATAAATGTACACTTGAAAAGAATGTGCATTCTGCACCATTAAGAGATATTTTATACATTTACTGATGGTGGCCTCACACTTATGTTACTGGCTAAATTTTATTTACATATCCAGCTATGATTTTTTAAAATTCTTTTTGTTATGACATTTTATGCATTATGTATTTTAAAGCTATGTTATTGGGTGTATATAAATTTAGTATTGTTATGTCTTCCTATTTAACTAACTACTTATCATGATGTAATATAACTTTATATTTAAGCATAATTCTCAAGGGCAGAATCATGAAAGCCCAGGTCTGGCCCAGATATCCCCTTGGGCCAAAGGAGAAGGTCAACACATGTGTGGAAAGGGCAGGTTCATGCCTGCATTTGGAGAGGTCAAAACATATGCCCCAACACTTGGAGGGGGCAGTCCTTATGACCCATTGTTAAGGGAGAATGCCTCCACCGCAATGTTGGAGATGGTGGGGACTGTGCCTCGGCATTTACAGAGAGCCTGGACACTACCCCAATGTTCAGAGACAGTGGGGATTGTGTCTTGGCATTTTTGCAGAGTCTGGGCACCATCCCAATGGGAGAAAGTATGATTTGAATGATGCCTTGATTTAGAACTTCTCATTGACTAACAATAGTGAGCCAATAAATTTCTATTGTTTAAGTCAACCCATTACATGGTATTTGCTTAAGCAATGAGGAAACTAAAACACAAGTTAATCAGCATATGGTCACAAAAGCCTGGAAATAAGGATGCAGACAAGGAGTATCATTGTAGGATGCAGGGCTGCATAGGAATACCACATATATTGGGGGAATCAAAGTAAAACTCCCATGCTCAGAAAAGACATGGTAAAGCCTTAGGTTTTCACCTCCAATGAATGTTTGGGTTCTGTCCAAGCAAGAGAGGAAGGTTAAGTCAGAGTTGTAGGTGGCCAGGCTAATTGTTGGAGTGCCCTATTTCACAGCCAATTTGCAAAGACTAAGAAAGTATTTTTTGTTTTGTTTGAGCTGCATGCTGAGAAAATGGAATGGAGACTTGTATGATCACACTTCAGATAGGAAATATCTGTCATATTACTGGATGAACACTGAGAAAATGAAATGAAGACTTAAAAGATCACCTGTGGCAAGAAAAATTAGCTCTACAAAAATCGTATATTAAAGTCATGAAACAAATGGAAAACTTCATCCCCAGAACAAGCAAAAACAGCAAATTCTGGGAGTGAGGAAAATCTGATTTCCATTGTTACCACATTATATTGAAAATGTAAAATTTGTGGGAAAAAGTTCAAGGCAAACAAAGGAACAGGAAAATATGTTCTATTCAAAGGAAAAAAGAAATTGAAAGAAACTATCCTTGAGAAAGCCCACACCCAGGACTAGACAAAGATTTTAAATCAATTGCCTTAAATATGCTCTGAGATGAAAGATATTATGAAAAAAAAAACATGAACCAGGAATACAATGTGTAACAATATAGATAATATCAATATCAATAAAACAAATTGAAAAGATACAAAAGAACCAAATAGAAATTTGGGAGCTGGAAAGGTCTGTAGCTAAAATTAAAAGTTCACTCATGTTTCAATAACAGTTTTGAGGAGGCAGGAAAAGAATCAGTGAATTTGAAGACAGGTCAGTTGAAATTATTCAGTTGGAAAAACAGAAAGAAAAAAAAAGTAATAGACTAATGGGCCTGTGGTAGTGTTTTGAGGATAGCAGGGAGCATTGTAAAATGACAGCTTCCCACCAAACTGAGAGGGATACATCAGACCAAAGAAAGATTTGGACAAGTCCAGTTTGGGAAGCAAATACTGTTTAATAGGGGCTTATGTGGGGCCTCACCTTCAATGGTCTGGAGGGGCGTCTCCTCTCTTGGAGAGTCTGAGCCTGGTCATGGCCTAAATCCTCATCTGCGGTGGCAGGCAGAGAGAATGACATTTCCAAGGCTCAAGCTGCACTTGCCACAAAGCAAGAGGGGTCTTTTATACTACATGTCTGTATTTGGATAGGGAGGTCATGTGAGAGGGAAGCATGATTAAAAAGCGCAGTGCTCAGGACAGATAATCAAGGACTAGACATTCACAGCGTTTCTCAGCAGGGCAGAAGCTACACTTTCACTGTAACTGTGGAAAACGAGCATTTACAATGTTTGTCATTAGAGCTGAAGTTACATCTTTACAGTAATTATTTAAGGGACCTATTGATACAAAGGTGGTCAAGCAGTTCATATCAGATTATTCTTAGAGTTTCTAGGAGAAAAGTCTAAGCATACAAGTTTTACTTAGTCATGAGCTTACAATTTTTTTTTTCTCAAAGCTTACTGTGTAACTATTAAAAATGAAATGCTGACTAAAAGGGGAACTGGAAGGGTTGTGGGAAAAATGCAAAGCCATATATGCTACAGGTAAATCATCTAGTGTAACAATATGTGAATTATGGGAGAGAAGAAAGAAATAGGGAGAAAGAATATTTGAAGAGTATAGCCAAAAACATCCTAAATTTGATAAAAGAAACATTTATAACTACAAGAATACTTTTTTTTAACTTTATTTTGTACATTTAATAATTGAAAACATAAGGAATTAAAAACTAAAAAGTAAACACAGATGAATAAATATATACATTTCTCAATTAACTGTAATAGATACATGTAAATTTTTGTTTTGTTTTGTTTTTTGTTTGTTTTTTTGTTTTTGTTTTTTGTGAATCAAACAATATATTTAAAAACACATGAACAAGGTCTCCTAGTTAATGAAGGAAATGATGAAAAAATGCTTAATCATATTAATATCTCAAAAAACTAAACTCCATATTCTATTTTTTTTTACCCTGAATATTGATATAGTACATTCTTTGCTTTACCTACTCCCCTCTTTTTTACCCTGTAGTTGTTTGTGTGCAGGTGTTATGTTTCATTCTTGTTTTTTTTGTGTATATAGGTATTTGTAAGTTTTCATTTGTGCTTGCTTGCATGCTGGTGTTCAGTATGTTTCATTTTGCAAGAGGCCGCAGGCAGTCAGGGGTGACATACAATCTTAACCATCCCCAGCTGTTTGCCATGGCACAAAGGTTGCTTATTGGCAGACCTTCCCTGCCATGGAGAGTATAAAACCTCAACACCCAGGCAGTGCAGGTGTCCCTCATATCTGACATGAAGAGAAGCATGCAGAGGTAATGAGCAGTTGGCTACCCTGGGTGAGATATTTTCCACTGCTTTTTGGACCCTTTATGCAGTATAAGTAATATGCCACTCACTTGCTGAAAGTCTCTGTAGTGCCTGTGCTGGTATTCTCACAGTGCACCACATAGCCACTTTCTCATCAAAGGAAAGAGAGAATCTTGAAAGCAGCAAGACAGAACTCATAATATACAATAGATCCTGAATCAGATGATCATCCAATAGCTCATCTGAAAATATGGAGTTCAGAAAAGGAGTGGAAGAACATATATACAGGGCTGAAAGAAAATAGAAAAAGATGGCAACCAAGAATTCTATACACAGCAAAACTGTCCTTCAAAAATGAGGAAGAAATTAAGGCATTCCCAGATAAACAAAAGGTGAGGAATTTAGTTGGTAGTGGATTTCCCTATTAGAAATGCTGAAGGGAATCTTCCAGGCTGAAATTAAAGAATACAAGAGAGTAGCTCAAGCTATATGAAAAAAGAGAAAACAATGGTAAAGGTAAATATAAGCAAATATAAAAGTCAGTATTGCTATTTTTGTATCTCCTCTTTTTGTTTTCTATATGATATAAATGACAGATGCATAAAACAAAGTCTATGCTAATGAGTGCACCATGTATAACAATCTAATTGTGAAAACAACAGCATAAAGGGGGTTGGAGCTTTAGAGGGACAGAAATTTGAATGCTTTTCAAACTAAGTTGGTATCAATTTAAGATATATTGTATAAAGTTAGGATATTAATTGTAATTACAAGAGTAAGCACTAAGAAATACACAGAAACAGAAAGGAGGAAGAAATCAATATGTTATATTAGAAAATGAAATCAAACCCCTTCTAAATCAGTACTGAAGGAACTCAGAAATAGAAAAGGTATGACATAGAAAACAATATAAAATGACAGAAGTGTTTCCTTATATTAACCACTTAAATATTAATGGATTAAACTCACCAATTAAAAAACACATTAGATGAATGGAATAAAACATGATAAAACTATATGCTGTCTACAAAAGAATCATTCTAGATCTAAAAACTCTAATAGGTTGAAAGCAAAAAGAGGGAAGAACATCTTCCATGTACATAGTAGCCAAAAGAAAGATAGGGTGGCTATACTAATATTAGATAAAACAGTCTTGAAATAAATAAAAAATAAATAAAAGGATAGTATATATTTATAAAATGTTCAATTCATCAGTAATAGATAGCAATAATAAGCAACTTAAACACACCAAACATCAGAGACCCAAAGTAAATTATGATGGTTGGTTTGATATAGGATGGACCCCAGAAAATCTTGTTCTTAGATCTCATCCATTCATGTGAGTGTGATACTATTGTAGATGGGATCTTTTGACTAGATTACTTCAAATTTAGGCCTTTGATTAGATTACATCTGTAGGACATGACCCAGGATGGTTCTGAATCCTCTTACTTGAGTCCTGTATAAATAGGATGACTATGGAGAGACACATGGAGAGAAAAGCCAGCAAAGCTGAGGGAGAAAAGACACAGAAACAGAGAGATCAATGGAGTCTGGGAGAGGAAGCCACCAAAACCAGGAAGCTGAAAGCAACAAGACACTGAGGAGAAGGGAGACTGCACCATGTGCCTTTCCATTTGACAGAGGAGTCCAGGATCTCCAGCAGCCAGTCTTTGGGGAAAAAACATCACTTGATGTCTTGATTTGGACATTTTAATGGCCTCAGAACTAACTGTAAGCTATTAAGCTAATAAATCTCCATTGTAAAAGCCAACACATTTCTAGTATATTGCTTTTGGCAGCTTTTAGCAAACAAAAATAATATGAAGCATATATTATCAGAATTGCAGGTTCTCATACTGTATTAGTCAGCCAAAGGGGTGCTGATGCAAAGTACCAGAAATCTTTTGGCTTTTATAAAGGGTATTTACCTGGGTAAAAGTTTAGTTTCAACTTTAAACCTTTTTATAAAGAGTATTTATCTGGGTAAAAGTTTAATTTCAACTCTAAAGAGTACAACTCAAGGTTGCTTTATCACCAAAGACAGTTGTCATGTGTTGAAGCAAGATGGCAGTTGATCTATGCAAGGGTTCAGCTTTCCGCTCAGATACAGCCTGGCATGGGGGTTCTTTCTGGGATCATGTGCAAACTATCAGGCAAATGGCTTATCTCTCTTCCCAGCCCACAGGATCAAAGCCTCTCTTCTGCCATGTCTATGGGGCTCTCTCTCTCTTCCTATGTGTCTTCTTGAAAGTGTCCAATTATATCAGCCTAAAGGGGGTGGGGACTCAACCCGAGCTATACCTTACTGACATAACCCAATCAGGAGCCATAAATTGATTTTATCGAATATACTTAATTAGAAGCCTCTCTCCAAATCTAATACAATCAAAGGGCATCACACCCAAAGGAACAGAGCAGTTACATACTCCCTCTCTTTTGGGGATTCATATATAATCTCAAATTGCCCCAAACATAAAAAAGCTCAGAAGTATCATAGGCAATAACGAGCAATAGAAATGTTAATATGAAACTACTATGTAAGCAAAAATAATTTCTTATGGAGTTTATAACACATGTAGAAGTAAAATATAAGCTATAATAAAAACTAGTAAGAAAGTGAAATTGTAAAAATTTGCACTGATAGGTCAATCAATAAAATAATAGTTTAGAATTGTGTTGGGGATTGAAACTTGTACCCCAAAAAAACATGTTTAAATATTAATGCGTTACTGTGAGTGGTGAGCCCATTTGTAAATAGGACCTTGAAAGATGTTATTATTTAAGATGTGGACTCATTAGTGGATAGGATCTTTAAAAATCCACTTTAGGTGAGGCCAAATTCAATCAGTTTGAGACTTAATCCATATAACTGGCACCCTTTTAAACAAAGGAAATTTGGCACAGGAGTCATAGGTCAGGGGAAATAGAAAACACCCAGAAGTCAGAAGATTCCAGAGAATGAGACATACTGCAATGTTATGGAGGCAGGGATGGAAGCCAAGGAACCTGAAGTAGTTTAGCAAGCCAGTCCCAGAATGCTACAGACTCTCGGAGAAGGAATGGCTTTGAGACCTTGATTTTGGACCACTATCCTCTAAAAGACTGAGAATAAATTCCTGTTGTTTAAGCCAATCTGTTCATTGTATTTATTATAGCAGTACTGGCAAATTAAGACAAGTAGACTGTATTAAGTTGATGATGCATTTTGTAATTTCCAGAATAACAAATACAAAGGACATTCAATGGTATACAACACAAATAAATACAAGAGGTGAAAGAAGATAAAAAAATAAAAAAGCAAGTTGTTTTACTGTCACTTTTTGATGGTTTAAGAGTGGTATTTAACTTCTAAATATTTTTGAACCTCTTTCTTCAATCAAGACATTTAGTTGTTCTTGAATTTTGATGAGCTGGTAATGAAATAACTCAGTGATTTTTATCAGAAAATCTTATGACACTTTTATTTGGAATGCTAGCATTAACTTTGTGTGTGTGTATGTGCATGCTTCAATAGATTCAGGTAGAAAGTCAAATGCCATTTTTATCATTGTGCCTCTGAGATAATATGTTTTCCACTGACTCCTTTTAAGATTTTCTTTTTAATTTTAGCTTTCAAAATTTTTACTATGTTGTATGGCAAAAAATTAAATGTATGGATGTGACTTTTTTATTTATGCTGTATTGAGACTATCCCGTTCAATTTTGTAATATAATGACTCCTTTACATAATTAAAATATGTCCATTATGGGAGGATATAGAAAACCAGAAAAAAGGAAATGTAAATAAAAACACCTTGGGAAAATATTTCTAGGTATGTATATCTTTTAAAAAACTTTGCAAAAAATATCTTCCCCTTTATCAAAATTTTAAAGTAAATGATTTATATTTGAAAAAATTAGCATCAATAAGACAAATACCATTATTATATAGTAATATTATAGACTAGTACTATATTTTTATTTTAATCCAATAAGTTCATATAATTTGGTGAGATTTAAAGGTTTCTTCAGTCTTATCTAAATATTTTTGAAAATTGATTTTCTGATATCAATATTGATAGTCTCTTCTACCTAAAGTAGTTATGCTAAAATAACTTTTATTACTAAATATTTCAACTCATAAGTAAAATATTATAGAATTTGTGAAAGAAGTAGACATTTGGTTAATGCTTACATCAAAGTTTTATTATAAAAATTAAGATAAAAAGGAAGAAAAGAACAAAGATATTTTAACAAATAATTTAATAGCATAGTGAGGAAAACAATACAAAATAATAATCATGTCAATTATAATAAGTCATAAATTCCTTCATTTTAGAGATAATTATGAGAAATGTAAAATATAAAGAAAATTTATTTTATATGTAGAAAGAAATTTGCTGATAATAAAATAACATTAAATTAATTATGGACCAACACAGGGATTGAACAAGAAATAGTTATTTAGTTAATGTTTTAAACCATTAAGTTTTGAAGTCACATGTTATATTAATACAGGATCTCTACAAAATGTCTGTTACTCTGCAACAAAAGAGCCCACCCAAATTACACAAATACTAACATCTATAACCTCATGTGACCAGAAGTCCTGAAGTAGGCGATTGCAAGACTGATCAATTCAGAGACTCAGTGATACCGCCAAAGATCCAGGCTCTTTGTCTTAATGCTCTGCCGTTCTCTGTATAACAGGCCTCTCTCCTTTGACTTGTCACTTCGTCATTATAGGTGACTGCAGCAGTTTGTGGTGCCACATCCACACACCCTGGCATCAAAAAGCTGGAAGAGAACATTTAGCTTGAACATGCTGAAACTGAGGAAAAACCCCAGCAGCCTGCTTCTTATGTCTCCTTGACAAGAGCTGGGGCACATGAGCCTTTCTACAACTTCAGACTTTGAAGCTAGATGGAAGGTTGAGATTCCCTAGAAGAATTCAGCTGCTAGAAACTGAACAAAATCGAAACCAGGATTCTTGTTAAGGAAAGAGTGGCGGTTTGGTGGAGCACCAGTAGAATGTGGCAGGTCTGCGAAACAAGAATTGTGCCCTTAGCCCAGTACACTCTTCTTATCACTGGCTATTGACACTGGTCGTTTCAGTCTGGGTTTGCAGCTTGCTTCCTCCTCCTTATCCTCACTTAACTCTGAGAAATTTATAGGAAGAATACTAGTTTTATGTATTTCCATGACAAAACAGTGTCTGGCCCATAGAAATGCCCAGTTATTGTCCAGTGATTAAACAAAAGGAAGAGGTGTGCAACAAAGTATGTGAGGTTAAAAGAAAGAGGCCACACCTGGCTAGGACAGTCATGGAACACTTCCTTAAAAAACTACAAAGGTAGTTATCTGGGAGCGGGGCATGAGTCTCTGGAACATGGTAATATGAGATGGCATGAGTGGATGGGGAGGGTGGGGTGAGGACAATAGGGCTCAAATTCTATAGGGTCTATGACACCTATAGGGTTGGAATGGAAGAGATTAGTTTTGTGTTTTAGAAACAGTCTTTGGGCTCGGACTGGAGACATATCAGCGAGCCTTGTCCTTGATTGTGAACAGCTGCCTCGGGTACCTTCTTGTCCCACCAAGCCAAGCTGCTTCTAAACCCTCCTGAGACTACAGGAGCCAGAAGTATACTCTAGGAAGGGCTGGGGAGTGGGGTGAGGTGAGCCCAGAAGGAAGAGGGGAATGCACCCCTAATGGGCTGTGGGATTATTTCTGCCTCCAGGGCTGGCATATGGGACCACAAAACATAAGGGCAAAGAGTGGGGAATGTCCAGGAGGTCACTGTTCAGCCCACCAGGACCAAATCCCGGACTTCTGGGCACAAGCAGAATGCTCCAGCCTCATCCCCAGCCCCCCACTTGGGATTCAAGGAGTGTGATCCAGAAGTGTGATGATACAGACTCCCAGGACTGGGAGGACTAAACCCTGGAGCGTCACTACCTGGTACCCCTCTCCTGCCCCGCCACCATGCGCACCTCTCTTTCATTTTCCAGGATCCGAAGACACAACCACAACAGCGGCGAATATTAGATCTACCCTTGCCGGTTCGGTTCACAAGCTGTCTTCCCGCCATTTCTCACTGGCTTCTCCCACCACCGAGGACAAGGCGATCGAAGGCAATTACCGCGGCGGGTTAGATGGATAACGCCAAATGCCGGAACGGATAATGCCAAATGCAGGAAGGAGAGATGCATTCCGGGGAGGTGGCACTGCATGCTGGGATATGTAGTCTGCGGACCCGACCTCGACAGATGCGCGCTCCGAAGTTCCTCTAACTCCAAGAGTATGCAAACCCAAGGGCCTTGATGATCAGGCGTGAGGCTCCAGTACCTAGGACAAAATGCCCGAAGGCCATCCCACTGCAATACTCGGCCCAGTCAGCATGGGCTCCCGCCAGTCACCAAAAGGACAAAGGCAGCGGGGCGACCTAACAGAAAATTCTTGAGAGTTATGCACAGTGTCCACCCATCAGTACGCTTCTGGTTGCGGGAAAAATGCCTAAAACCTTAGGCATTGCTATGGATTGAATCATGTCCCCCACAGCAACATATGCAACTACTAATCCCTAGTCCTCTGGATGTGAACTCATTTGTAAATAGAATATAACATTCACTTATCAATGAGTGAATATTCAAATATTTTAAATTTTGGAGTACTAGTAAAAACGGTTTGTAAGCTTAATTGCTATCTTTTATCATTTGGCATAGTCATAATTCCTAAATAGCACATTAAGGTGCGACAACTCCCTGGGTAGGAAGTTGTGCCTTGGGTACCCTCATTTTCCATCTGTGCAGTTTTAATTGGTTGTAATCCTTGTCAAAATCTGGTTCTCCAAATATCATCATCAAGGTCTGCTGATAAAAAAAATGCTGAGTTTATTGCTTATTGCAATAAGGGAGTACAAGACCTTGTGAAGTTTTGATACTTTCTCAGATAGGGAAATGGAACATCAGAATTTATTAAGTATTTGGAGTCTTTCAAGTGGTGAGATAGGACTGGATAGTGATCAGGCACAATTGTCCAGGATTGATGTTTTTGTGCTGAAAATAAAGATTTAAAAAGGGGATGCAGAACAAGTTTTTTAGCTAAAGTTGCATTAATGCAAAAACAACACCAAAAGAGGTTTCTTCTCCAAGGGGTAAGCTGGGGGAGTAGCTTATTTGTCTGTTTGAAGAAAAGGGAAGGTGTGGGAGAATGGGTAGGGATAAAGAGGACATGAATTATGGTTTGTATTTGCACTCTGTGAACTACGGTACTACATGGACTACGGAGGCTGTGTACTGTTTGACACGTATCCTTGAGGTGTAATTTGTTAATTAGCAAGCAGGATGTTGTTATAAATTTGTGGCCATCTCGTGAAGATCAGGAGACTTTGCTGGCACCATTATGAACTCTTTATTACATTTCCTCTTTGACCCACTGTTTTTCTAAGAGTGTGTTGTTTAACTTCCATATCTTTGTGCTGAATCTGGTTCTCTGGCCCTTACTGATTTCCAATGTCATTCCATTGTGGTCTGAGAAATTACTTTGTATAATCTCAATCTTTCTGAATTCACTGAGATTTTTTCTGTGGCCTAGCATGTGGTCTATCTTGGAGTATGATCCATGTGCACTTGACAAGAATGTGTCTCCCTCTGTATTTTGGTGTTGTGTTCTGTATGTCTATTAGGTCCAGATCCTCTAATGTGTTAACTAAAGTCTTTTTTTCTTTATTAATTCTTTGTCGAGACCTTCTTTCTAATGGTGATAATGGTGTATTAAAATCCCCCACTATAATTGTAGAAGCATCTATTTGTCCACTTAGTTTTTCCAGTGTTTGTCTCATGTATTTTGAGGTGCCCCTGTTAGATACATAAATGTTTATGGTTGTTCTTTCTTCATGGAAAATTGTCCCTTTCACTAATATATTGTGTCCATCTTTATCTCTTACAACGGTTTTACATTTAAAGCCTATTTTGTCCGATATTAGTATAGCTACTCCAACCCTTTTTTGGTTATTGTTTGCTTGCAAAATCGTTTTCCAGCCATTCACTTTCGGCCTCCTTGAACCCTGGGTCTAAAGTGGGTTTCTTGTAGACAACATATAAATGGGTCATATTTCCTAATCCATTCTGCCAACTGTTTCTCTTGACTGATGGGTTTAATCCATTAACATTCAGTGTTGTTATTCTCAAGGAATTACTTACATTAGCCATAGTTTCTTTAGGTTTATGTATATCATATGTTGTATTTATTTCTCTTTTTGTTGTTTCAGTTGTTCTTACACTCTCCTCCAGCTCTCTCTTTCCTGTTTTTTCCTTTCAACCTGCAGAACTACCTTTAATATTTCTTGAAAGACCATTTCTTATTATCATACTCTCTTAATTTCTGTTTATCTGTGAATATTTTGAACTCTCCATCATTTTTGAATGCCAGCTTTGCTGGGTACAGTAATCTTGCCTGGAAGTTTTTTTCCTTTTAGTACCATAACTATGCCATACCACTGCCTTCTTGCCTCCATGGTTTCAGATGAGAAATCAGCACTTCATCTTATTGAGCTTCCTTTGTATGTGATGGTTCTCTTTTCTCTTGCTGCTTTCAGCATTTTCTCTTTGTCTTGAGCATTGGACAATTTGATGACTATATGTCTTGGAGGAGGCCTGTTGGGATTTAAACTATTTGGGATGTGCTGTGCTTCCTGGACTTGTACATCCATCTCCCTCAATAGAGTTGGGAAGTTTTCAGCCATTATTTCCTAAAACACTCCTTCTGTCCCCTTTCCCTTCTCTTCTTCCTGTGGGATGCCTATAATGCATATGTTTTGTTTTGTCGTGCAAATCCCTAAGTCCCTGCTGTATTTTTTTCTATATTTTTATTTATCTGTTTGATTTCAGATGTACTGTCTTCCACATCACTAATTCTTTCTTCTGCCTGTTCAAATCTGTTGTTATGTGAATCCAGCGTCTTTTTGATTTCTTGGGTTGTGCCATTCATCACCATCATATCTGTAATCTTTTTATGTATGTTTACAATTTTTTCAGTATGTTCTCCCAGTGTCTTCTTAGTATCTTTAATCTCTTCCTTCACTTCGTTAAGTTGGTCCATTATATTTGTTTGGACAGCTTTGATTAGTTGTTCAATGTTCTGCACCCCTTCCTGGTTTTTAGTTTGTTCATTAGTCTGAGCCATGTCTTCCTGTTTCTTTGTATGGTTTGTAATTTTTTGTTGCCCTCTGGTCATCCTTTTATCCTGATGGGTATATTTAATTGATTAGCTTCTCTCTTTACTCTATGGTTTTATTTAATTGCTGGTTTTTTGTGTGTCAGTTTTCTCTTTGACACTTTGTTGTTCTTATTTTATTTCGTTGCTGTTGTCTATGTTCCAATTACTTGTTTTGGCTCCTTGTGTCTCTGACCCTCACACTTCTGGGAGTTGGTAAGTACTGTCCTGGTTTTCTGTGCCCCAAAGCAGGTCCCCACAGCAGTCTCTGGCTATTTCTTTCTTGCACATTTTTTTTTTTTTAAGATTTTATTTATTTATTCTTTTATGCCCCCCTTGCTGCTTGTGCTCACTGGGTCAGCTAATCACACTGCGCGGGCAGGCTTGCCTTCACCAGGAGGCCCCGGGAACCGAACCCAGGGCCTCCCATATGGTAAACGGGAGCCCTACTGATTGAGCCACAGCTGCTTCCCTGCACATTTTTTTTTTAAATGGGCTGTTTGACTTTTTATTTTTGATCTGTAGGGTTTCTTTATATATGCTGGATATTAGACCCTTATTGGATAAGTGGTTCCCAAATTCTCCCATTGTGCATATAGCCTTTTCACTTTCTTGACAAACTCCTTTGAAGATCAAAAGTTTCTTTTTTTATGTAATTTTAAGAGGATACTTTGACCTTGCTCACATGCCTTCACCAACATCACCCCCATCCCTGCCAAACCACCTCCATTCATCTTGATTTTCTTTTGAAAAATCCTTGCATACCTGGTATAAATCACACTTGATCATGGTATATAATTTATTTGATGTTTTGTTGGATACAATTAGCTGGGTTTTTTATTTTTGAGGATATTTGCATCTAAATTCATTAGAAAAATTCATCTGTAGTTTCTTTTCATCTGGCATCCTTATGTGACTTTAGTATAAGGATGATGTTCGCACCATAGATTGAGTTAGGTAATAGTCTCTCTACTTCTATTTTTGGAAGAGTTTAAGCAGGATTGGTGTTAATTCTTTCCTGAACTATTGGTAGAATTTACTGGTGAAGCCACCCTGTCCCAGGCTTTTCTTGGTTTGGAGGTTTTGGATGACAAATTCAATCTTACTACTTGTCTTGGGTCTGTTGAGTTCTTCTTTTTCTTCTTTCATCAATGTCAGTTGTCTGTGTATTTCTAGAAATTTGTCCATTTCATCGATGTTATTCATCTTTTTTTTTGAATGGTTGAATATTATCTTTAATATTATATCAATATATAAGTTTAAAATTAAAACATTGTTGTCATTAATATATTATCTTGGCTTTTCCCCACAAACTTAGAAGCCTAGTAATGGACTTTATTTTATGTAATAATATATATATATATATATATATATATATATATATATATATATATATATAAGGTATTTAGATTACATAAATGTTACATAAAAATATATGGGATTCCCATATGCCCCACTTCCTACACCTTCTACATTTTCCCACATTAACAACGTCTTTCATTAGTGTGGTCCATTCATTACAATTCATGAAAATATTTTAGAGCATTGCAACTAGCGTGGAGTGGGCAACACCATCCCAGAATCCTCAGGATTGTGGAATGAACTATGGGCTAAAGTAGACTTACTGGTATTCTACTATAGACTTATTGCAATTCTAGCAATGGAAGAAATTATATCATTCATTCATGTGGAGGCAGTGGCCACTAGAGGTTCTGAGGACAGGGAGAGGGATATACTGGTGAAATAAGGGGGCATTTTGGGGACTTGGGAATATTCTGGAATGACATTACAATGACAGATATGGGACATTGCATATCTTGTCACAGCCTATAAAATTGTGCAAGAGAGAGTGTAAATTACAATATAAACTCTAATGTTATCCATCTTTTTGACATGTGATTTTTCAAAATATCCTCTTATCATACATTTTATTTCTGTGGATCAGTGGTTTTATTTCCACTCTCAATTTTTATTTTATTCATTTGCATATTTGCTCTTTTTTATTTGCTATTCTAGCTAAGGTTTTATTTTATTAATATTCTCAAAGGACTAGCTTTTGGTTTTTTATTTTTTCTAGATTTTTTTTTGTTGTTGTTCTCAATTTCATTTAGTTCTGCTCTGATCTTTATTATTTCCTTCTTTCTGCTTGATTTAGGATTAGTTTGTTCTTATAATTCCTCCAGGTATGTCATTAGGTCTTTGACTTTAGCTCTTTCTTTTTAAATGTAGGTATTTAGGGCTATAAATTTCCCTCTCAGCACTCTTTTAGCTGCATCCCATAAGTTTTGATGTGTTGTGTTCTCATTTTCATCCAATCCCAGGTAGTTATCAATATCTTTTGCAATTTCTTCCTTTAGCCACTGACTATTTAAGAATATGTTGCTTAACTTCCATAAATTTCTGCCTTTTCTGTGTCTCTCTCCTTTTTAATTTCCAGCTTCATTCTGTTGTGCTCAGAGAAATTACTTTGCATAATTTAAATCTTTCTGAACTTGTTAATAGTAGTTCTTTGTCTATCCTGGACAATGATCCATGTGAATTTGAGTGTATATCCTGCTGTATTTGGGTATAATTTTCTTTATATGTCTATTATATCTAGTTCTTCCAATGTATTATTCAAGCTCTCTGTTTCTTTATTAACTCTCTGTCAATAGGTTCTGCCTAATGGTGATAATGGTGGATTAAAGCCACCACTCTGATTATAGAGGCATCTATTTCTCCCCCTAGTTTTGTCATTGTTTGCCTCATGCATTTTTGGGCAACCTGGTTAGGTGTATAAATATTTATGATTGTTCTTTCTTCTTGGTAGAATACACCTTCTATTACTATATGGTATCCTTGTCTCTTGCAACTTTAAGTATTTTGGCTGATATTTGTCTGATATTAGTATAGATACTCCACCATTTTTGATTATTGCTTGTGTTTAAATTCATTTTCCAACTTTCCACTTTCAACCTTTTTGGGTACTTGGGTCTAAGGTGAGTTTCTTGTAGACCGCATATAGATGGATCATATGTCCTTATCCATTCTGTCAAACTGTGTCTTTTGATTGGAGAGTTTAATCCCTTAACATTTCATGTTATTACTGTCAAGGCAGTATTTAATTTAGCTACTTTTTTCTTTAGGTTCAGTGCCAGCTTGAGTCTCTCCTTTACTCCAGAAACATGCTAAGAGCTTTCCCACATGTCCTATCTCACTCCTACCTATTCCTTTCTCCCCCTGAGTCAGCTGATTGCCAGCCAGCACTCCTGTGCTTCCGCTTTCCTTGAGAGAACCAGCAACACACCTGTTTTCATCATTGCTTTCCCCTCTCTCTGCACTGGCTGGATGTCAGTCCATACAACTGATTGCCCCACAGCTCCTCCCCTCTTTGAGAGCTTCCTGGGCACCTACATGCACTCCTGGTCATCCAGTGTCCTTCCACTCTCAAATCTGGCTGAACTCTTGTCTTCAAGCAAAATCACTTCTTTGGCTTCCCTTGCCCTCTGAGCTGGCTGAACACATGCTTTTATACCCTGTATTCCATGGCTTCCCTCTCTTTTGGCTGACTGGGACTTCCCCCTCTAGCTGACATCTCCATTGCCCCTGCAATCCCACAGCTTCCCTCCTGCCAGGTTAACCTGCCTAATTATCCACAGTTTCTGTAGAAGAGTGTACCCTGCCATTACCTACTCTGCCATCGTAGATCTCTTCTCATAGTATTTTCTGTGGTTAGCTAGCAACATATCCTTTTAGGTATGGAGTCTTCACTAATTTTTCTGGTGGCCCTTATTGAGAGTCTCCTTAAAATTATGCTTTTCACATTTCACCAGCCACTTCAAACTCCTATGTACTTCTCCCTTGAATACTTGTCTCTCTTAGACCTCTGCTATATATTGGTTACCCTTCACAAAGCCATTGCAAAAACTTCACCACCAAGGACAGTGCCATCTCTCTCCCTAGAGATGTATCTTTCAGATCTTCCTTATAATTTCATTCTCCTACATGGAAATGAGTGATTTACTGTGATTGCTATATGGCCATCTGCTACCCTCTGCCCTATGAATTTATCATGAAGAGGATACTGGCAAAAAGATGGCCACTTAAGTTTCGTTCAGAGGTGGAGTGTCTGGAATCCTGCACAGATCTACAGCCTTCTCCTTGCCCCTCAGGGTATCCAATCCAGTGCATTAATTCTTCAGTGAGAATCCCTCAACTATTCAGACTCTTTTGGTCAGATGAGTACTTGGCTGAGTCAGAGCATTTGCTGTCACCTCCTCATTGAACATTGTCTATTTTGCCCCACTTGCTCTCCCATATATTTCCATTTTCTCTAGTACTGAAGATCACATCAACTGTAGGTTAGTTCAAAGCCTTGTCCACCTTTATTCCTCAGCTGGTAGTCATTACTATTTTTCTTAATGCTGCTAAAGTGGAATACTTGAAGCCACCCACAGATGTTCCCACTGTTTTGACATGTTGGTGCCTATGTTCTATGCATTAGTTCCCTCAACCCTTATTTTCTACTACCTAATGAACCAGGAAATGAAGGCTGTTCTGCAAAAATATTTAAGGTCCATATATTTTGGTTCTGTCATCTGCTGAATGAGCTAATAGAAGCCAATTGGAAAATCTTGGTTCAATGACTAATTAATTTCCATCTTAGTCTATGAATCCCTTTGTTAATTTTCTTAAGACTCCAATTTCTTCCATAATTTGCCTTGCTTGTCATCCAATTGTCTTGCATTTTCTCCTTTACCTTTCTCTTCAGTTCTTTCTACCTTCAATTCCTCCTGTCTAAATCACATAGAAAACAAAGGTTTTTTTTTTTATCAGAAAAAATATGTTGCATTGACCTAGATGGACCTCATTAATTTATTTACTCAAAAAATGTGTGTTAACTAACTTTATGTGTCAGGGATTATTTAGGACATTTGCTATACATCAGTGAACAAAACAGACAAGATCCTTCACCTTGGAGCCCTGATATTCTAGCAGGAGAGACAGATAATGAGTAATATATTATGATAGAATATATAATACAATGATAAATACTACAAAATAAACAGAAACCATAAATTCACTGGAGAAAGTGGTTTTGGTGTTCTAAAGACTTGACCTTTTAAATGAGTCAGGCCCCCAAAGAGGTGACTTTTGAGCAAAGCCTGAAGAAGTGTAGAATTTAGTTGTGTAGACATCTGTAGAAAGGGCAATCTAGGCAAAAGAAAGAGTCAGTGCAAAGGTCTTAAGTAAGTCATTTCTGATTTGAGGACATTAAGGCATGGAAATATAGTAAAGGCATGGATTGATCAAGTGGGAGAGCAGCAGAAGATGAAGTTGAAGAACAAATGAGCAGACATGTCTAGATTTTTCAGAGCTGTGTATGCCATTGTTAGAACTCTGAATGAATGGGGTATCTCTGGAGAATTATGATCAGACAATGACAAGTCCTATATAGATTTGAATGGATTACATTCAATGTCTTGTTGGCAATAGATGGGAAGACCTCTCTTGTTGAGAGGATGGAGTTACCACCAAATGATCAAGGTATTTCACAATATAAATTTTTCTAGGGTAAGTGGTATAAGGAACCCAGTCTTGGAACTTTGAGATGCTTATTAGACACAAGCAGAACAAGAGGGACTTGGAGACTTGTGTCTTTATTGTGGTCCAGGGGTGGAGGTTAGTAGATTTCTCCTGAGAGTGATGGATTGCTTAGTTTAAAGCAAATGCATGTGAAAATGGATAGGGACTTGGGGCCCTAGGGCAGTGGAGATAGTTAGCATATAAATTGGGACTAGATATGTGATTATGGTGAGGTGTGTAGGTGGTGTGGTTAATGGCTGCAGATATGGGTTTGGGCTCTGTGGAAATTTATGCTCCAGGGCTGGAAAGCTGCTTATAAACTGGGCCAAAGATCAATGTTGAGGAAAGTGGCTTAGCCAAAGTAAGATGGATGCTGAGGTAGCACACTAAATTTAGATAGTTATACCAATCCATCACTTGATGCCTTGGCATCATTCATTTGGAATATTGTGGCATTTAGGGTGGCAGTTTGAATTCACTCATAAAATACTGTTTATTATAAAAATATCAATAAATAGTAAAACCAAGAGCTGGAACCTTTTGTGTAGCCATTCCTCTTACCCTTCAGGAGATAGCTAGGAGAAAATGCCAGAGGTTTTTTTTAGGGTCTGAAGAATATGCTTAAAACCTTGGTTATATTGTGAAACACCTTGATCTCTTGATCCATCTTTTGCAAATTAATGTTGATGGGCCCTGAGTTCATATATATGTAGCAAGAAGTGTTTGTTATGGCAAAGAAACCCATTGTTTTGGCCAAGAGGTAGTATAAGATTAAATGGCTGTCTAAGGTTACCTGGGCTAGCAATCTATTTGTTGTTGTATGAACCCTTCTTAGCATATAGAGAGATAAGAGCTTAGGCTAAGGAACTGAGGGCAAACACATGGGCCTCTAGATGTTGAAAGGTTGTCTCAGCCATGTTATTAAAGATAAAAATGTTTAGCTTGTCTTTAGGGGACAGCATAGTGCAAAACTGCTTACAATCCTGGCCAAGTCAGTCACAGCAAAGCAATTGCCCATGATGATGCCCATTGATGATGGTATAACTGATGGTTGATTCCCCTTCATTGGTAGAGACTTTAAGAACTGGCTGAATATGGTTATTGTGTGGAAAAAATGTAGGTATAATGACTTCCTCTTTGAGGAGAGCTTGGATTATAGGCCAGAGGCCCACAATACTTTGTTTTGGGTGATATTACAGTATTTATCACTTGATGGGTAGGTTAGTTCCACAGGGGTCCCATTCCTATTGTTCCAATAGTCTCAACCCCCTAGGGATGGGAACTGGCCTTTGATATAGAAGAAGAGGAGGTTGGGGACCTACAAACCTACAGGGGTCTGATAAGCCAGGATCTGAGACTTTGATGTGAGTCCCTCCCTTGTCCTGTAAATAGCTCCACCATATCATTAGCATTATGCATAGTATGGCTCTTGCTGATAAGATTGAGCCAGTCTTTGGCAGTCAATGAGATCCTGCTGAGAAGTGCATAAGCATAACCTCTGGAATGACCTCCTGACTCACTTTGAAATCTATTAGCCATAAAAATTTATTTGTATTTAATATTTCCCCTTTTTGTTCAAGGCCTTTTTCCAGAAGCATTGCCAGTTAGTGCTTGGTAATAATCCCTCAGTGCCCAGGAGGCTCATTCCTGGGAGTCATATCCCATACCTGGTAGGGGGGAGCATTTATATGCTGAGTTTGACTTAGAGAGAGTAAACAGTGCCTCAAATAATGGGGTGTCTTAGGACTCTAGATATATCCAGACACTATAAACAGGGCAGACAAGCTCAGGAATTTGGCACCCTGTCAGTGGGCCTTACTTTGGAATTTATGCTCCCCAGTGTAACAGAGTTAGACTCATTTATAGTTTCCCTGTGCATGGCTTTTCTGCCCCTTTTATTTGAACCTATAATTAGCACTATACATGACAAATATATGTCCCATAAACTTTAATCTTCAGGCTGTTCATATGCCAGTTGTGCCCTGAATCTCAGCAGACTTGCAATACCTACTCATCAGTTCATTGGGCTCACCAAGGACAACTAAAAAGGAGATGATGATGGACAACACCCATCCCAAGGTAGAGAAGGAGCCTGCAACTGCAAACAAGATCGTTCCATCCATCTGCCCCATGAGGTCTAAGCCCCCTCTCAATTAGAAGCAGAGTGGGCATCACCATCCCCAAATCCTCAAGATTGAAGAATGAGAAATGGTCTAAAGTAGATATTCTATTATAGTCTTATTATTCTAGCAAGGGAAGAACTATTTTTATCATTGATATAAAGGCAGTGGCCACCAGAGGTTCTGAGGGATGGGAGAGGGAAGAATAGGTGTAACATGGAGGTATTTTCAGGACATTGGAATTGTCCTGCATGACACTGCAATGACGGATACAGGCTGTAATGCAGGTAGAGACCCCGGCCTGCTGACTACACTAATTGTAACATAAGTGGTCAAGCCCGACCAACTAATTTCATATTCCAGAGAAACCACATGGGAGCCCACCATCAGTCATGCCTTTATTATTTACTCATACACAGAAGCCAATGGTGGCAGGCCAGAGGGTGCCTAACCTACTTACATGACCTCATGGCAGCAGCCTGGATGAATCTCAGTGCCCTGTTCCACACCCTGCTCCTCCTGATGCTGCCTCATGCTCTGCACCCTGCTCCACACTGCCTAACAGACATGGTCAGGTTTCATAGTGTTTCAAACACAAGGGTTACTGCTTAACAATTACCAGACTGCCTGATTATTATTGCAGGTGTTCCTTTGATGCTTACAACCAAAACCCCTGTTTATGAGGGTCAGGTGGTTGGCCAGACCAACCCATCCTCATTCCAGGGCCTCAGGTTCACAGAAAGAGCATTCCATGTTCATTTACCCCACACTCCACCCCAATGCTCTTTCTGCCACAGTCTTCCTGCTAAATCTTCTGCAATATCTGAGGGTATTCATACAGTGTACCCCATGTCCACAGCAACAATATAAGGCACCACAAAGCATATTCACATTTGACATAAGGTTTCACTAGTCCCATGTTACATCTTTTAACTTTCCTTCCAGCAATCCATAGACTTTCCCTTTCAATCACTGTCAAATCCATGTAACAGCACAAACACCATGATGTGCTCTCACCATCTCTATTCCAAAGATTTATAAACAACCTTAAAGCAAAGCTTACATTCTATATTTCAATTGTTTATATGTTCAATAATGTCCTTTTGATCTTTAATCCCTTATTAGATCTTGTCCAGGGTCATGCATTGCCTTTGATGTCATTGTCTCTTTAGTTGCTCTTTTTTCTCTTTCTTATTGTGGAACAACCAACTTTTCTATCTCAACCACTTGCAAGCATACCATTCAGTGGGATTAATCACACCTATGAGGTTGCAGTACCCTCACCACCTGCCAATAATACAACTTTCCCATACCATACTTCTTCCCCTTCTAAAATCTCTAAATTTCCTTTTGTAATATTAAATTGGCTTAGGATTTCCAACCAGCGAAGCTTCATAGGCCAGTACCACAGCTAAATGACCTCATTTTCCCCAGTTTGTATGTTTGAGGCACAGACAACGAAAGATTATTATTACTTCCCCTTCTGGGTCTGGCACATGCCATTCCCTATGTTTGGAAGGCTTCCAAACCCACATGACTTTCTGGGATTTATTTTCCAAGCACTTCTTCTGGGAAGCCTTCCTAGGTATCCTCTTATGGGCTTTCCAACCCATCAGGTGGCTGGCCCCTTAACTTGTAATCTCAATGCCTGCATCAGTATGCTATCAGCACTTAAACTGGAACAGGGGCCACAGCTGATGATAATTCCTTATTGCCTTCTACTTGTTCCTTCAGCCAAACAATATCCTGGTCAATACCCAAGGCTGCATAAGGTACTATCCCAACCAGTGTGCAATCATCAGAGTGAGCACAATGCAGCTGGAACTGCTGGGCTAGGCATCACAAGGTCTGGTAGCCATGATGTCCACTTTTCCTGTGGGGCCATTCTGCCCCTTTTTGGGTTTTAACTGCTGGTAGGCATCCCAAAGAACTTTTCCCCCACAGACAGTGGCCCACAACAGTTCACTGCTCTTCCAGGACTTATCATCCACCCCTGAATGCAGATGGCTGTCCTCAGAGAGACTGGATACTATTGGATTAAGCCCTTTACTTGCAATAGGGTATAGTATGTTGCACAGAGTTGCTTTTCTAAGGGGCTATATCTTACTTTGGCCCCTTTTCACAATGGTGGGAATGTTGCCTTTGCCACAAACCTTACCCAAAGACAATACTGGTGCTGACTACATCCAATTCAAAGGTAAGTCAGGATCCACCCCTCCCCACTTACTGCTTGAGCCTGTTATTGCCCTTTTTACTTCTTAAAAGCAGCCTGCTGGGGTGTTCCTCCTATTCCCATGCACAATTTTCCCTGATTAATACAAAACTATTAGAGGTTAGGACACAACATGGGGCTATGTAAGTAACCCTGTGACAACACTTGAAAGGTCCTTTGTACATCTGGCCATATCAAGCCATTGCCAGCCACTGCAGATGTCAGAAACTGCAACATCCTGAAGTTTCTCTTAATTTTCATACACTTCCTAAATACTTCCAATGCAATGTATAATACATCAAATGAACTTATGTTGCTTACTTCAACACCCACACTATGATGATGTTAATAGGTATTTTACTTCAGCAGCATAGATAATACTTTATTTTATTATCTTCCACTTTAATATGCAGATTGACATACCTCCACACTTTTATAAAAACACATTCCCTTGTTCACTCAAGCCTTGTCTTACATATTTCCACCCTGATTTTTATGAAAACCAGACTTCTTTCCATATCCATTTAAGTCCCATATCCCTCATTCTGTTCTGTGACTAAAGCTTTTAGATCCATCAAATTTTACTCAAATTTAACCTCAAAAATTCCTTTTCTATGAACTTTTGCACTTTCTGTACCCTGTTTGGAACAAACAAACAGAAAAAGAGTTGAGACACACCAACAGACTAATTTGACTCATAACTCTTACTACCTTGGTCTGGCTGTTTACCAGCTCTCCATTTCACATCTCTGATTTTCACTGCTTTCAAGATCTCCTATGGAATCAGTGTTGCCTGTAATATGCAAGCTCATTTTTGGAAACAATTTCTGGGTTATAACATGTGAGGCATGTTCTTCCTCATCACTCCTGGATGAGTCGGAGTCAGAAATGGGATTCCATTTCTGGCAATCCCACCCTTTCAACACTGTACAATTCTCTCCCCTTTAGGTGTGCATAACAGCATGCCAAAATCTGTACTTGCTCCTCTGTCTCCTCCAACTTTGTTTGTGATGCTTTCCTTCTGACTACTCTAAGCTCTCTTTTGAGCTCCTCATTTACCTAGCATGCACAGGGTTCAGCAGTGCATTGTTTATTGGAGCAATCTTCCCAAGGTGGCTAATAAGGGCCAAGCAGTGGCTGCAGCCATGGCCGAATGCTCTTTTTCATGAAGACATCTATATTTTCTAACTGAACTAAATTCTTCTCTAACTGTACTAACCCTGCAGTATATATGGGGCATACCCCAAGTCACATACAGGCCCCCAAATCTGATTTTCTAGGCACAAACAGATTGACAAGGTTAAACACAACCACATAGCAGAATGGGGCCACTGTGGGAATTTTCACCACAGACTTCAAAATAAAGGGCAAGATTCCCTTTGCAGACTTCCCAATGAAGGGTGAGATTTCCTTCCCAGACTTCCCCATAAAGGGAGTGCCATGCCATGTCTGGCTCTTACACTGTTAGGAGACTCTGGAATATCCTGCCAACCCTGGACTATCCTGTGGACTCTGCCAATTGTAACACAGGCAGTCAAGCCCTACCAATTTGATATTCCAGAGAAACCACATGGGAGCTCAGCATCGGTCATGCCTTTATTACTTACTCATACACAGATCATGGTGGTGGCAAGCCAGAGGGTGCTCAGCCTTCTTACAGGACCCAGTGGTGGCAGGCTGGTTGAAGCTCCAGGTGAAGCTCCATGCCCTTCTCCACACCCTGCTCCACTTCATGTGCCACACCCCACTACACACTGCCTAATAGACATGGTCAGCTTTAAAAGGTTACAAACAGCAGGATACAGGAGTTACTAGTTAATAGTTACCAGACTACCTGATTATTCTCACAGCTGTTACTTTGATGCTTACATCCAAACCCCCTGTTGATGAGAGTTATGTCATGGGTCAGACCAACCCATCCTTATTTCTGGGCCTTGGATTCACAGAAAGGGCATTCTGCCTTCATTTACCCTACACAGGCCATTATATATTTTGTCATAACCTACAAAATTGTGTGGAACAGAGTGTAAACTATAATGTAAACTATTGTCCACAGTAGCAATGTTTCAATATGTGTTCATCAATTGTAACAAATGTAGCACACTAATGAAAGATGTTAATGTAGGAAAGTGTGTGAGAGGAAGGGGTGGGGCATATGGGAGTTCCTTATATTTTTAATGTGACATTTATATAATCTAAAACTTCTTTAAAATAAAAAAAATTAAAAATTATATTTAAAAAATAGATTGAGCCAGTCTACCCAGTAATTTGAGAGAATGGGACTCCCTGTAAGGAAATTTTCCACTATTGTCAAACGGGAGCCTCCTCAGGGATGGAGATGAAATATGTACCTCTTTTGTCTGAATACTCAAAGAAATACTACATTCCTTTCATCACTGCAATCTTTCTAATGATTAGGCCTAATTAATTGTTTGCCAGTTAGGCGTCTGCCTTAACAGTAATATCCACTTGTCTTTTTTAATGTTTTAATCTTTAAGTCAATAGTGTTGGGACTGGGGGTCTTTAGTGATACGATGATGGGTAATAGCCATCCCAGGGAATGGAGAGGGCCTGCAGCTGCAGGTAGGATCATCCCACCCACCATATCCATGGGATATAAGCCTTCTCTCACTTGGAGATGGAGTGGACATCACCATCCCAGTCCCCTCAGGACTGGGGGAAGAACTATGGACTAGAGTGGACTTAATGATATTCTGTTGTACACATATGGTGATTCTAGCAATGGAAGAAATTATAACAGTGAGGTGGAGCCGGTGGCCACTGGACACTTTCGGGGCAGGGAGGGGAAGTACAGTTGAAATACAGGGGCTTTTTCGGGACTTGGGGGTTGTCCTGAGTGCCATTGTGGCAATGGATGTAGGCCATTTAAAATCAGCACACATCATTCAGAACTGTGTGGGAGAAAGTGTGGTCTACGATGTGAACTGTGGTCTATGCTTGGTGGCAAGGCCCCAGGATGTGTATATCCATTGAGGGTGATGAGCCACACTGATGAAGGATGTTTGTGTGGGATGTTGTGGGAGGTGTGGGAGGTGGGGAACATGGGAATCCCTGTAATTTCTATGTAATATTTAGGTAATCTAAGCACCTTTAAAAATATATATATATAATAAATAAATTAATTAATTAAAACAAAACAAAGCAAAACAAAACAAAAAAGAACAAAGGCAGTTGCCTCATTTTTGAATAAGATTGGCAACTAAGACCTCATATTAAAGACTCAGTAATCAATATCTCCCTTTCTCCTTATCCCCTTGAATAAAATCTTTAAGTATGATTTAAGTCTCCAATCAAGTGAAAATTTTGAGCTTTAGTTTCCAATTTCAGCTCCCTTTTGGGGCTCTGATTGACCTTTGGAGTGGTGATGGTGAAGCTTTGTACTTCCCAATGACTGGACATGTAGGTAGCCATCTTTCTCTCTAGGATGTCTCAATTGACCTCATGTGGTTTTGTTTTAACTAGCATGATGGTGGCTGGAAAAAAGACACAGTCCCTAGAGAGTGACACCAAGGCTTTTGCATGATGATAAAGCAACAGTGCTGAACAGTGTCTATGCACCTTGCATGGGAGTCATATTTCTTAAGCAACCTAGAAACTTCCTCTGGTGTCTTTAAGGGTTCTGATATAATATACTCACCTTTTTTTCCCAGTAGTTTCTTAGCCTCTTCACACCAGGAATTATATCTTTTATTTCTCATGGGGTCAGGGATGAAGAGCATCAGCAACAGAGACAACAGCAATATAAGGAGGGCATACCCTAGCAAACAATTATGCCATTATACTTCCTTTGGAGGGGGTGCCCCTCAAGTTAGGAGTGGTTTTAAGAATTAAGAAACCACCACCTACCACCAGGTCTTGAACATGTTTCCCTACATTTTCTTTTGGGAATTTTATGGTTCTAGCATTTATATCTAGATCCTTGATCCATTTGGAATTTATTTTGTATAAGTTGTGAGATAGAGGTTCTCTTTCTTTCTTTTGGGTATGGATACCCAATTCTCCCATTTGTTGAATAGACTCCTTGGAGGGTTCCCCTGACAATTCTGCTCACATTTCATTGGCTCAAGTATTCAATATATCAATGACTAGTTTTACCAGATTCAAGAGATTTAATGTAATTTTATCTATTAATATACTAATCTTACTGTTAGTTTACATAAAGGTTGAACAAATTAATTTTGATCTTTTTTTTCTTTTTCTCTTAATTTTGATCCTCTTTCCCAAAAATAGTAGACACTTGAGAGAAACCCTTAAAATTCCATATTCTGTGCTTATGTATTTTCATTGTACGAGATTTCCTTTGCTTTGTTATATTAACACACTACACAATCTATATCCTCAGCATAAATGCACTCATGGTCACCAAGGAATCTTCTTTCACTTCCCCACTAATTCCAATTATTTTTAAGTATCTATGCTAAATATTCCTTATGGTAAAATTTTCCTTGTGCCAAACACTGTCTTAATTCCTTCTATTATTAATTACTATAACTATATTTGTCTTTTAAAATCTATCAATTTACATCATTACCCAGTAATATGAGTTCATTCATCAAATGGTATAATCCATGAATTCAAACTCTAATTGTCTTGTTAATGTTCAATAACATTTTCTTTAATACATTTTGAATGGAACTTAATGCTGGAAAAATATTTAATATTCATTATTTACTACTTAATATTAAGGCAGTGTGGCAGTTTGACATAGTTATGAGTTCCAAAAATAGATATTGGATTATGCTTGTAAACTGGTCTGTTCATCTGGGCATGATTAAGTTATGATTAGGGCTTTGATTGGGCCACACCCCCTGATAGGTGGGGAATCAAAGGTAAAAGACATGGCAAAGGACAGAGTTGGAGTTTTTGAGTTGGAGTTCTGAAGATGAGTTTTAATGCTGGAGCCCAGGGAAGTAAGCACACAGAGGAGCTTGGGCCTGAGAAAGGAGAGAAGGCCCCAGTAAAAAAGACTAGCTGTTCGCCTGAAAGTTCACAGCTGGCCTTGTGGAGAGAGGTAAAGCCTAGAGAGACTCATAGTCTACAGCTAATCTTGTGTTGGAAACAGAGGAGCTGAGCCCAGAAAGAAACAGAGCCCCTGGAAGAGAGGAACCCAAGAAGCCTGAACCCTGGCAAACATCAGCAAGCTGTCTTGCTCCAACACGTGGCAAGAGACTTTGGTGAAGGAAGAAACTTATGCTTTATGGCCTGGTAACTCTAAACTTCTATCCCAAATAAATAACCTTTATGAAAACCAACCTATTATTGGTATTTTGCATCAGTGCCGCTTTGGCTGACTAACACAGACAGTAAATAATTTATAAACTTGCCCAAACATATTTGTATATTATTACTTTATTCACATTGTGGATTAAAGAATCCATCCTTGTCTATGGAAATTTAGGAAAAAGCCAATGACTATGGCAATCCTGTCCTCTTTTTCTCTCTCCTCTTCATTTAATGAACCATAACTGTCTTGTCAAGTTATCCCTCACTTTGACACATTCTGTCTTATCTATACCACTCATATGCAACTTAGTTTTTCTAGTTTATTACTGGTAGGCTTTGCTTGTCTTTGGGATTATTTAGCCTAGATATAAGGATTTGGGCCTCTTTGTTAAAGTATAGGTTCTGATGCTGTGTTTGTTTTGTGTTATGCCTTTTGCAACCTTTGAAACCTCTGGGAAGATCTAGTTCCTCATATGTAGGTGGAAGATCTTAATGTAAGTAATCTGAATTTGAAGTAACTACCAGCTCCTTAACTGCATGATTTCCCATCCTCACTTCAAGGAAGACTCCATGCATTTGATTAATCATATTATTTTTATTCTCCATAGAAGTAATAACAGTGATTGGCATATCATAAATCTTCTAAAGATATACTAATTCTAGATTTGAAAATACATTTAATGCTCTTTAGTTCACATGAAAAAATAAGCAAACCATATTAAAGCCCCAGAATAAATAATTCCTTAAATTCTTACATAAGTTTTAATTTCCTTGAATAATTTTTCATTCATTTGGAATTCATTATTACTTCTTGTTTCCAAATAGCACCATTTTTCTATATTTTATCCTTTTTCTCTATAATTCTGTATTTTATTCTTTCATTTATGAAATAAATCAATTTCAGTATTTTGATTTCTTATTTCAAAAATTCAGTTGAAGTCATTAATAGATGTAGTGCTATTTTATAAAACAGTGAAACAATTAAACACAAGGATGTAAATTTAATTGTACATTTTCTGTTCATTGAAATTATTTCATGGCTTGTTAAGTCAAATAGAAGGTTAAATCTCCTCCCCAAGGAAGTGATCCCAACACCATAAATTAAAGTTTAATTGTTGTGTCGGGACTAGCAGTCCCTGTGGTGTTACCAACATAAAGCCATACCCTAAATCTAGGTCCTTTATCTCTATTGAGAGATCCTCTTCTCCTCTATTCCCTTCCATGTCTACTCATTGTTTTAGGTTAAATTTGCATAGCATATGATAATTCTCTGGGTTTTACTGACCCCCAAAATATGCAAAAATACAGAGGAAGCAGGATGCATTTCTAAAATACTACATATTACTAAGGAGACATCTGCTCCCGTTTCTCCCAAAATTGGTAGTTTTATGTTAATTTTCCATCATTTTGTCTATTTATATTATGGAAGATATATAAGTGAAAACACACAGAAATACAAAATCAAAAAAGACCATCCAAGGAGAGGTGGGGCCACCTACAACATCAATTATTACAGAAATCCCACATCTTGAAAATAAAAAGACAAACAATTAAAATATGGGCATGTCATTTCAACAGACAGATCTTCAAAGAAGAAATACATATGGCTAAAAAAGCACAATAAAAGATGATCAGTATCACTAGCTAATAGGGAAATGCAAATCAAAACTACAAAAAGATATCATCTTACACCCATTAGACTGAAGGCTATTAAAAAACTGTGGACTACAAATGTTGAAGAGGATGTGGAGGAATGGGAACACTTATCCACTGCTGGTGGCAATGTAGAATGGTGCAGCCTTTGTGGAGGAAAGTTCAGCAGTTCCTCGGGAAGCTAAATATAGAACTGCAATATGATCCAGCAATCCCACAGTTGGGTATGTACCCAGAATAAATGAAAGCAGGGACGTGAACAAATATATACACAACAATTTTCATAGTGGCATTATCTGCTATTGCCAAAAGTTGGAAACAACCCAAATGTCCATCAACAGATGAATGGATAAACAATTGTGGCAAATACACACAATGGAATATTATTCAGCTATAAGAAGGAATACAGTAATAACACATGGGATAACATGGATGAATCTTGAAAACCTTATGTTGAGTGAAACAAGTCAGGCACTGAAGGACAAATATTATATGACCTCACTGATATGCATTAAGCAAATTGAGCAGATCCACAGAGCTAGAGTATGGAAGATAGGTTTACAGGAGACAGAAAGGGCAAGAAGGTCATGAGTCAATGTCCATACAGGAAAAATCTCTGATAAGGCAGAATGGTGTTGTTGTTCAGTGGAGGGGCATGACAGTGGTGCAGTGATGCTATTCAGTTGGGCAGTGTTGGTTTGTGAGGGAGGTAGGGTGGGGATGGGGGGTTGGACTGTCTATGGAACTGGGGGGAGGGTTGTACATCAATTATATCAAATGTACCATCCACATGTAATATGTTATTAATAGGGGAAAGGGGGAGGATGTTGGGTGTATGGGAATCCCCTGTATTCTGTATGTGACTTTTCTGTAACCTAAAGCTACTTTGAAGACACAATTAATAAAAATGTAAGACACTGGGGGAACAAATGAAACAAAATGTCACTGTACATATAAGACACAGATTTAACAGTGATGAAAACCATAATGTCAAAATTTTTTTGCTTTTTTTCTATTTTTTAATTTATTGAAATATAGCAATCATATATAAATATACATAAACAATAAGTGTATAGTAATAGCTGTGAACTTATAAAACAAACATACATAACATCATACTAATCAGTATATCAAATGCCAAAGACAAAGCAAGACTTCTGAGAGCAGCAAGGGAAAAGCAATATTTTTTAATTTTGTATTTCTTTATTATTTTTTTATTCCAAAAATTTTTTTATTTTTATTTTTCATTATTTTTAAAACTGTCATTACTATTTCATTTTCTAAATTGTATTTGGTTATTTTGTTGGCTTCATTTTTGAAGAAGTTTTGTATCACAGAAGGCTTTCAACTGTGGCAGAGAAGGATCATTGATGTGGGGTGTTAGTGATGGGTGATGCATGGGCAGGGGTTGAACTAGGGCATAACTCTATGACATATAAATATGTTCAACTGTTCATGTGGCATTGTCACCATGTGTGGAGATTCACACAGTAACTGAAAGAATATTGAATTCCCAGCCTGGGGAGTCCTGCCACATTATTTAGTGGGACAGCAAGAATCCCCCAAGCACAGGTGCAGTGACTAGGGAAGGAGGTTGGACCATTGATAGGCCTTTGATATTGATGACTGTACTTATGATCCTTTACTTTTGAAATTGAAACTTAGCCTAGTGTTATAGGGTGCCTAAGAATTGCCTCCTGAGAGCCTCCTTGTTGCTCAAATGAGTCATCTCTCTAAGCCAAACTCAGCTTATAAATGCATTATTTTTCTCCAGCATGGGACATGACTCCTGGAGATAAGCCTCCCTGGCACTGATGGATTACTACCAAGCACCAATTAGCAATGCAGCTGGCAAAAGACCTTGGCTATTAGGGGGAAAGTGTAAAGACAAATGAGTTTATAAGCTAAGAGACTTCAAAGTGAGTCAGGAGGTCATTCCAGAGATGAAGCTTATACATGTCTTAGCAGGATTTCATTTACTGCTTAAGTAAATATTGCCTCAAATAGCTGGGATCCCGAGGGCTCTGGAGACATCCAGACATAATAAGCAAGGTAGACAGCTCAGAATTTTGTGTCCTGCCAATGGACCTACTTGGGAATTTATACTCCCCAGTGTGACAGAGTTGGACTCCATTGTGGTTTCCCTACACTTGGTTCTTCTGCCCATTAGATTTGAACCTACTGGTAGTATTAGAGTTGATAGGTCGATACCCAAGAGATTTAAATCTTTGGGCTGTCCATGTGCCAGCTGGGCCCTGAATCGCAACAAAGTTGCAAAACCTACTCTTCAGTTCATTGGACTTACCCAGGACAACTAATAAGGAGATGATGATGGACAACGACCATCCCAAGGAACAGAGAGAGTCTACAACTGCAAAGAAGATAGTCCCATCCATCAGCCCCATGGGATTTAAGCCTCCTCCCAATTAGAGGTCATATGGGCATCATCATCCAAGAATCCTCAGGATCGGAGAATGAATGATGGACTAGAATAGGCTTACTGGTATTCTACTATAGACTTATTGTGATTCTAGCAATGGAAGAACTTTTATCATTTATGGAGGCAGTGGCCACTGGAGGTTCTGAGGGGAGGAAGAGGGAAAATCCATTGTAGTATGAAGCATTTTGGGGACTAGGGAATTGTCCTGAATGACATTGCAATGACAGATACAGGCCACTATATATCTTGTCATAATTTACAAAATTGTGGGGGAGAGAGTGTAAACTACAATGTAAACTATAATCCATGCTTAGTGGCAATGCTACAAAATATTTCCATGAATTGTAACAAATGTACCACACTAATGAAGGATGTTGTTAATGTGGGAAAATGTGAGAAGGGTGTGGAGTAGGGCATATGGCAATCCTCTATATATTTTATGTAACATTTGTGTAATCTAAGTATCTTTAAAAAAATAAAAAGTATATTAAAATAAAATAAAAATAAATAAAAATTGTTGGTGGAATTAAAAAATATTATTCAAATAAGTTGTATTTGTTAACTGTAAACTGTTTAAAGTACTAATGACCTTCTACATATAGCAATGACCAAATTTTTGTTAACTATTGTTTCAAAGATATATTTGGACTAGGATCTGGATGTGAATTTGCTGCTATATTGCAATCAAACAGTTTTAATATAAATTAAGCCAGCCTTTACATCTTACACATCTCTAATTCCAAGTAAATCTGTGCTCCTGACCAAGCGTTTGTGTATCACTGTAAATGCAATTGTTTCTTCCAAAATTCATATGAATTGTCTAACAAAGTACAATCATGTCAAGTAAATCATACACTGTGATCTCTTAATCTCTTCAATTTAGTAAACCAAAGATCATGTGCTGGAGGGATCCCTGAGCCAATCAGACTCCAGCAGATCCTCACAATCATCTTCCACAACTCATGCAGGCTGAAAGTTAGGAAGTCAGGGTGGAGAGCAGCTGTGATGTTAGCTCCTACTCCCTTCAGTTTACCTTTTAAATTTCCACTAGAGGTTGAACTAGAGAGTAGGAATTAAAGGGTAAGTGCAATCATTTATTCACTTATTTATTATTTTTCAATTTCCTACATCAGCAAGACAGTCTATTAATTTTTTCATTTAAAATTTTTATTAAAATATATCATGCATATGTGAACATACATACTCAATAAATGTATAAAAAAAATCTGTTGAACTTACAAAACAAAAATGCATACATATAGAACTCCCATACATCACCTTACCACCAATATCTTTCATTGTTGTGGATCATTTGTTACAGATGAAGAAAGACAATCATCAAAATATTACTACTAACTATAGTTTATATCTTACATTTGGTGTAATTTTTCCCAAAACTACCCTATTATTATCACCCTGTATTAGTATAATATATATGTTTTAGTTCATCTTAGAACATTCTCATATTTGTTCTATAATCTACAGCCCATTCACCACAAGATTCACTGTGTTATATATTTCTTATTTTAAAAGAGGAAAAATGGTCCTTGATCTCAAAGTAGTCTACCTCTATTGTTTGAGAAGTTGGCAAGAGGAAGGGAAGTAAAAATTCAAATAACTAATCAAATTTCATAAGCCATATAATGAAATATATGAGACAAAACAATATTTCTGAAAATATAGAAGACATATTCATGGAAGAATCCTTGTATTTAAGTGAGATATTTTAATGATTGGAAATTGTGTAAGCTGAAAATAATTTTATGAGTGGAGAATATTGGAATAGAAAATTCCATGTTCAAAGAACAGTAATGAACAACATTGTGAAATTATGTAAATTTGAAACTTGAAATTTAGATTAATGTAAATTGGAAGTTTGAAAGCTACTAATAGTTATCCTGTTGATAGACAAAAGCAAAATAAGAGAGGATTTTGGGAAAATAAGAGAGGATAGGGACCTCCATTTTTTCCACCAAAACAACTATTAACCAGGCAGGAAACATCTGAAACTACTATTTTGAAATTCCAGAGGCCACAAAAACATTGTGTGGAATCTAAAGAAGAGCAGGAGGAAGAGACTGATAAATTATGGTAAAGAACAGTGAATTGTTCTCTCCACTCACACAGCAAACAACTTTGGGTTCAAGCCCCTGGCAAACGTTCTGGTGTAAGAAAGGGACATAAAGATCCTCTTCCTCAAGAACAGGGATGGACATGACTGATCACAGCTTTTGATTAGTGAATTCAGATAGTTGTGGACTAGGCTCTGAAGGTAGCCATTATTTCAACCTGTCTAGACAAAGGTGACAGCAACATTTTTTTTCAACCAAAGGGGCAGCAATGGAGAACAAAGTGTGCTGGACTACCTCAGGGCTGTGGAGGATAGTTAGCTGAAGGGTTACATTTGCTGGTCTGGTAAGGAAAGCTAAGCATTGCAAAGCTATCAGAGAAGTTCTTGTTGCCCTTCTTTATTCCCTCAGAGGGCACTTTGGAGTCAGGTTATGTCCCCTCATGGGTCCCTGGTCCTGTATTGGCTGGGAAAAACTAGCTTGGGAAATTCCTCTCAGGCATGGACCACCTCCCAGAATTTGCCCTCTAGGTAAAAGCACCTTGAGACAGTGAAACGAGTGTAAGACACTACAGATGCAGACAGCTGGGGGAAAAGCCTACCATTTTCAAACACCCAGGAGGGGGAAGTCTGTCTTCCAGGAAATAGAAACGACAACCAAATTCCTGTAAAGAGGGAAATCTGAAATAACTAACAAGGAAAAGTCCAGAAAAGAAAGAGGTCTGGAAAGATAAGAAAATACAGAACATTGCATTTGTTTTTAGCAGACTTTCCTAATAGGAGGGATGAATCTCAAGAAAATCTGTTTTGGGCTGGTTACAAAATCAAGAAACGGACATCTTAGAGAATAAATCCAAGAGTTAACATTTAAATAATTTAAATATACAGTTTACAACAAAAGAGTACAAAACAAAGAAAAATGAAATGATAGCCAATTCAAAAGAAGTGTATAAAAAAATCCATTAAAAAACCAATGAAGAAGAGCAGAATGTGGGCATACCAAACAAAGCCTTCAAAAAATGATCTTAAAAATGCTCAAGGAGATGAAGGAAAATGAAACAACAAAAGAATACCAGGAAACAATGAATGAAGAATATGAAAATCTTAGTAAGAAGACTGAAATAGTAGAAAAGAATCAAACAGGGGCTACTGGAGTTGAAGACCACAATAACTGAAATAAAATATTCCAAGAAGAGTTTCAAGAGCAGTACAGAGGTAATGGATAATTAAGGAGGATGATCCAGTTATGGGCCCTTGATATTGATGATTATGCTTATGAACCTTTATTCTTGAAATTGAAACAGCATAGTATTATAGGGTGCCTAAGCGTTACCTCCCGAGAGCCTCCTTGTTACTCAAATGTGGCCTCTCTCTAAGCCAAATCATCATATAAATGCAATAAATTCTCCCTAGCATGGGACAGGACTCCCAGGGATGAGCCTCCCTGGTACTGAGGGATTACTACCAAGTACCAACTAAAAATGCAACCAGAAAAAGACCTTGATCAAAAGGGGGAAAAGGTAAAGACAAATGAGTTTATATGCCTAAGAGACTTCAAAGTGAGTTGGGGGGTCATTCCAGAGATTACACTTATTCATGTCTCAGAACGATCTCACTGACTGTCAAATTAGACACTACCCCAAATAGCAGTGTTCCTGAGGGCTCTAAAGACACCTAGGCACTATGGTCAGGGCAGATAGCTCATGCATTTGTGCCTTGCCAGTGGGGTCTACTTTGGGGTTTGTACATCAGTGTGCCAGAACTGAACTCAGTTGTGATTTACCTACACATGGCTCTTCAGTCCCTTCTACTTGAACCTATAGTCGGTGCTGGAATTCGTAGGTGTACATCCAAAAGACTTGAATCTTTGAACTGCCCATGTGCCAGCTGGGGCCTGAGCCTCAACTGAGTTATAACACCTACTGTCCAGCTTATTGGCCTCATGTGGTACAACTAACAAGGAGGTGATGATGGACAAACACCATACCAAGGAAGCAAGAGAGCCTACAACTGCAAGCAAGGGAGCCCCATCCATCAGCCATATGGGACTGAATCCCCCTCTCAATTAGACATGGAGTGGGCATCACCATCCCAGAATCCTCAGGATTGGGGAATGAACTATGTACTAGAGTGGACTTACTGGTATTCGACTATGGACTTATTGTGATTCTAGCAATGGAAGAACATATCATTTTCGTGGAAGCAGTGGCCACTGAAGGTTCTGAGGTTAGGGAGAGGGAAAACAGGTATAATATGGGGACATCTTGGGGACTAGGGAATTGTCCTGAATGATATTACAATGACAGGTACAGGCCTTTATATATCTTGCCATAATGTACCAAATTGAGTATGAGAGAGTATAAACTACAACGTAAACTAAAATCCATGCTTAGTGGCAATGCACCAAAATGTGTTCATCAATTCAATGAATGTACCACAATAATGAAGGATGTTGTTAATGGTGGTAAATGTGGGCAGCATGGGGACAGGATATATGGGAATCCCCTATATTTTTAATGTAATATTTATATAATCTAAATATCTTTTTAAAACTTAAAATTAAAAAGAAAAATAAAAAGAGCAGATTGATGTTTTCAGGAGAAACAGTAAATTCGAAGACCACACTCTTGAAATGAGTCAAGTTGAGGAATGAAAGAATAAAATGAATGTTTTATTAATAGTAAAAATAGCATAAGTTACCTCAGAGACAACAAGTTTGCCAATATACACACTATGGGAGTCCCAAAAGGAGAAGAGAGATAGTGGCAGGAAGACTATTCAAACAAATAATGACAGACAATATCCCCAAACCTAGCAAAAGACACGAATATGCACACCCAAGAAGCCCAGAGAACATCAAACAGAATGAACATGAAGAAAAATACACACTTTCATATGTTGATCACACTATCAAATGCAAAGGAAAAGGAGAGTTCTGAATGATGCAAAAGAAAAACAACAAAGTGAGTACAAGGGTGTCACAATTAGATTGCATGAAGATTTTTCATTTGAAACCATGGAGACAAGATGGCAGGGTGTTGAAATACTAAAAGTACTGAGAGAAAATACCTGTAAGCCAAGAATTTTATATCCGGCAAGATTTTCAGAAATGAAGGAGCAATTAAGGCATTCTCAGATAAACAAAAGTTGGTGGAGTTCATCACCATTAGGCCTGCTCTATAAGCTATGATAAAGGTAGTTCATCTGATTCAAAGGAAAGGACACTAGACAGTGTTTCAAAGTACCATAAAGAAAAAAAGAATTGCAGTAAAGATAACCATTTGGATATTTATAAATACCAGTATTACTGTAGAGTATTGTTTGGTATGTAACCCTACTTCTTAATTCCTCTAGGTGCTTAAGTGCAAATGGATAATAAGTAATTATAAATCTATTGTGGTGGAGTGCAATGTATCAAAATACATAAGTGGTAACAAGTACAAACTAAAGGTGAAGGACAGAGAGATGTAGGAAAACTTTATATGAATGCTATGGAATTTAAGTTGATATCAAACCAAATACAATTGTTATATATTTAAAATGATATATTTTAACCATTGTAACCACAAGGAAAATACACGGAAAATATATTCAGATAGAATTAAGAAGTCACATAAACATGGTAGGATACAAAAATCAAGTAAATATTAATGTACGCCTTAATTGAAAAGGGACAAAAAACCTGTAAGTTTCCCTGGGAGTCATGTCCCATGCTGTCTCATGGAATCGAAGTCCCCTCTCAATTGGAGGGGGAGTGGGCATCACCATTCCAGAATCCTCAGGATTGGTAAATGAATGATGGACTAAAGTAGACTGACTGGTATTCTACTAAAGACTTATTGTGATTCTACCACTGGAAGAAGTTATGTCATTGATGTGGAGGCAGTGGCCACTGGAGGTTCTGCAGTCAGGGAGAGGGAAAAACAGATGAAATGTGGGGCATTTTTGGGACTTGGGAATTGTCCTGAATGGCATTGCAACAACAGATATAGGCCATTACATATCTTGCTATAACCTACAAAAATGCGTGGGAGAGAGTGTAAACTACAATGTAAACTATAATCCATGCTTAGCAGCAATGCTCCAAAATGTTTTCATCAATTGTAATGAATATACCAGATTAATGAATGATGTTGTTAATGTGGGAAAATGTGGGAGGTGTAGGGAGCGGGGAATATGGGAATCACCTATATTTTTGTGTAACGTTTATGTAATCTAAGTATCTTTTAAATATGTATATATAAAACTGGAAAAAAAGAGGGCAATACTACACAAAGCAATCTACAGATTTAATCTATCAAATTTCCAACAACATTTGCTTCAGAAAGGGAGAAGCCAATTCTCAGATTCATTTGTAAAGTGAAGGGATTGTGGGAGGTTGACATATTAGGAAGCCTCAGGAATCAGTCCGTCCACCATAACTACTATTAAATAGGCAGGAACTGTCTGAATCACTTATTTTGAATCTCCAGCCAAAGTTCAGAACACTGTACAGCAATCAAGGAAGAACAGGAGGAAGAGGCTGGTAAATTACAATAAATACCAGTAAATTGCTCTTTCCAGGCATTGCTTACCATTGCACAGTCCCCACTCTAACAGCAGGCAGCAGAGAGATCCATGCTCTAGTGTAACTTGCTAATGCCAGAAAGGGACATAAAAATCTATTTCCTTAAGATCCGTGGTGGTTGTGGGCTGATTGCTGAACAGGGCTTTTGATTAACTACTTGGATCACTGGGGAATGGCTCTGAGGGTGGGTATTGTTCCAACCCACCCCAGACAAATGTGGCAGAGGATACTTAAAGACAGTATGCTTCCTCAGAGCTTCAGAAGACAGTTGAAGGGCTGTATTTGCTGGTCCGGTCAAGAAAGTGCAGCTTTGGGGAGCCATGGTAAAGGCCCCTGGTACTCTTCCTGGACTGTATTTCATGCCCTCTCTAGGGCAGTTTGAAACCTGCTGGTGCTCCCTTTGTGGGACTCTAGCCTTATGCCAGCTGAGAAAGACTGCCTAGGGCAGTGGATCTTAAACATTTTTATTCCATGGACCCCTTTGCCAGTCCGGTGAAAACCATGGACACTTTACTAAGTCTGCACTATATTGTGTATTATTTAATAAATATATCATAATTTTTAAAATTTCATTTCAAGCTCAAGGACCCCTTATTAGGAACCCTTGGCCTAGGGAAATTCTCCTTAGGCATGCCATTCTCCCAGAATTTTCCCTCCAGGCCAAAGCAGCTTAAGTCAATAAAAGGAATGAATAAAACAACAGAGGCAGATTGCATGGGGCAAAGGCATGCCTGCTTTATATAGAGGGGTGGAACACCTGGGCAAGGGAGAAGGCCTGTCTTCTGGGAAGTAAAGGGAGCATTTATATTTCTGTAAATAAGGGAACTCCTAAGGCCACTAGTAGGCACAAACCCAAGAGATGAAACAGAAACATAAGAGACAGGAAGGATACTGTACTTTCCATTTGCCTTCTGCTGATGTTACTGATAGGAAGACTGAACTCTGATGGAGAGAGCACCAGCCCAAGCAAAGCCAATTTGCAAAGAGAGTGAAAGATGTTTTTGCTTAGATTTGCTGGTCATATGACAAGAAATCTCTGTCATAGCACCAGCTGGTTACAAACTCAAAGAACAGACATCCCAGGAAACAAATCCCAGAGTTAACATATTAAAATATTAAAATGTACAGTGATGTGGTGGGAGGTGTGGGAGGTGGGTAACATGGGAATCTCAGTGGGTTCCGTGTAATATTTTAGGTAATCTAAGCACCTCTTAAAATATATTTATATATATATAAATAACATTTTTGTAAACAAATGCACATATATGCATATATATTTATATATCATTTTACAAATATTGGTATGTATTGTGAAAATTTTGATTTTTACCCACAATTAAAAAAAAAAGTACAGTGAACAACAAAAGATTACAAAACCAAACAAAGAAACAGGAAACGATGGCCCAACCCAGGGAAGAGATGAAAAATCCATAAAAGACCAACAAAGACCACACTGTGTACATACCAGATGAAGATTCTTGCAAAAATGTTCACCAATATGCTAAAAGAGATGAGAGAAAATACAGAGAAAGAATTAAAGGATATCAGGAAAACTATGAATTAATTAACAATATTAGAATCTTAATAAAAATATAGAACTTTTAAAATGGAACCAAACAGAACTACTAGAGTTGATGACCACAATAACTGAAATTACAAATTCACAGGAGGGTTTCAACCACAGATTGGAGCTGGCAGAAGTAAGAATCAGCAAACTCGAAGGCAAGACAATTGAAATGATTCACACAGAGAGGCAGAAAGAAAAGAAAAAAAAATTATAAAAGCAAAAATAACCTAAGAGTTTGCTGGTACACAGTGAAGCATACTGATAAATATATTGGAATTCCAAAAAAAAAAGAAGAGAAAGAGGGGCAAAAGGAATATTCAAAGAAATAATGACATAAAACTCCCCAAACTTAGCAAAAGACATAAATATGCACAGCTTGGAGGCCCAGAAAACACTAAACAGGATAAACTTGAAGAAAAATATGTCCTGTCACATACTAATCAAATTGTCAAATGAAAATGATAAGAAGAGATTTCTGAAAGTTGCAAGAGAAAAGCAATTTGTTATGTACAAGGGAGTCCCAAATAGGTTAAGTGCTGATTTCTCATCAGAAGCCAAGTGGGCAAGAAGAGAGTGGGATGAAATATTTAAATGGCAGAAAGAAAATAAATGCCAACCAAGAATTTTATATTTGGTGAGACTTCCCTTAAAATAGGGGGGATTAATTAAGGCATTCTCAGATAAACAAAAGTTGAGGAAACCAATCACCAACAGACCTGCCTTATAAGCTATGCTAAACGGAGTTCTTTAGACGGAATGGAAAGGACACTAGTCAGTGGTTCAAAGAGGCATAAAGAAATAAAGACCTCCAATAAAGGTAACATTTGGGAAATTATAAATGATGGTATGATTGTATTGTATGTTGGGGTATGTGCCTCCACTTCTTACTTCCTATAGGTGCTAAAATGCAAATAGATACAAAGGTATGATAAATCATGTAATTTTGTATTCCTTTACTTAAAGAGAGCCTCTATACACACTTTTGTGTCCCTGGTCCCTATGAAACTCTCATGATTCAGTAGTACCTGCCCCTTGTCTATATCTCTAAACCCTTTCTAGAAGTCTCCAAATTTCTCACCAGCTTCAGGGCCACAGATCTTTCTGCTTGTCCAACATGGCATGTGAATTCCTATCTCAGGGACTTCATGCTTCCTCTCCCCTTTGCCTAAAACCATTCTGCTCAGATGATTACATGACTAGTTCCATGGTTTCCCACATGGGCCTGATAAAATTTCACCTTTTGAAAAAAGAACTATTAACCACCCTGTCTAAAATAGATCTTCTTATCATTTTTTTCACACCTTCACCCTGCTTTTATTTTTATTCATTGTAATTATTATCATCTGACTAGATGAATAAATATATATTTAATAACAAATAGAAGATAAGTTCTATGAAGACAATTTCCTTGTTTCCACAATTATGAACCCAGAATAGTGACTAGCTCAAAACAGGAATTGGATAAATATTTTTTAATGAATCGATGAGTCAATGAATGAATGAATGGATATGAAACTTGTGAAGTTAGTCTAATCACATTAGAAATCCACTGCATATCATTTCACCAAATAAATTACTGCCCTAATAAAAGATAAAAGTACAAGAAAATGTTAAGTCTCATTCAGTGAAAAATAAAAAAGTGAATATTTTAAATAATCCTAAAATTGTTTGAAGACTTTCTTAACACACAGTGACAGAATAAAGTATTAAAATTAATGTTTCATTTATTTATTTATTCATTTATTTTGATTTATTAGAGAAGTTGTGGATTTACAGAACAATCATGAATAAAATACAGGATTCCCATTCACCACTCTACCACCAACACCTTGCATTGATATGGACCATTTGTGGAAACAGGGAATAGAAAGTTAAGGCTTAAAATGTACAGTGTTCTTATCTGGAATGATGGAAAAGTTTTGGTAAAATTAATATTTTTAACAAAATTCTTTTCAAATTAAAATGGCATATAAACCTCCTCTTAATCTGAGGCAGAGTGGGCATCACATTCTCAAAATTCTCAAGGTAGAGGAATGAACATAAGTGGGGAATGCAAGCACAGACCAAAGAAGACTATTATTGTTGTAGTAACAGAAGAACTTATAGATATAAAAATAGTTGTTACCAGAAGTTCTGAGGGGAGGGTTAGGGAAAACTAGGTCAAATGTAGGATAGTTTTAGGGAATTGGAATTGTTCTGTATGCTATTGCAATGACAGATACACATACATTTTGTCTAACCTATAAAGCTGTGTAAGGCAAAGTATAAACCATAATGTAAACTATAAACCATGCTTAGTAGCACTGCTTCAATATGTTTTCATCAATTGGAATATACAGAATAAATACACTTTGAAATCAAGTAGAAAACAAAGCAACATTGATTGTGAGTAGCAAAATCAATAACCAAAGGAAGAATGAGAGAGAAGGTTTGAAGATCACCTTAATCTTAGTTGGGAAGACAGTCCTGATTTGTTGTGTAGTCTTTGACACTTAATTAGACACTGAGTTTCAGATAGTATAGATGTGAAAGATAAAAAAATAGCAATATCTCTTCCAATTTTCTTGAAGATGAAATATATATATAGAAATTCATTCATATGTGTTTATACATCAAAATATGAAAGATGCTGTGATTATTAATATTGTTTAAAATTCCAATCAACGCTGCATTTAGCAACAAAAAAAGAAATAATAAAAAAAATCTGTAGGGAGAAAGCTGGAAAAATGCAATGGAAATGTCTAGTAATTTTTAAGCTATTTAATTACATACTGCGTCTAAGTCTCAGAGGGGCTTCATTAACAGAAAGCCGTCATCCACTCCCTAAATGGGCAAAGGAAAGTCCAGATGATGTCATTTCATTACATCTCCTTTATACTTAATCTCAACTGAATTCAATTTACTTGTCTGAATGAGGCTTACAACCTCATGTAGTTTATTAATTTTACCTCCTATATTATTTTCCCTAACAGCTTTTTTTAAGGAGAAAGCAAATGTTCTTTCTCTTTTGGGTCTTTTGTATAAACCGTATTGAATGTCACCTATTAGGATATGGGTTTTCAATTTTCAATTACCTTGGGACAAATGAATATATATTCCTAATATATTGTCATGTAATATATGGATTTTCCTAAGAATACAATTTTACAGAGTCAGAGTGACAGATTTTACTTTGAGTGGCATTATCTCTGACGGTAAGAAAACACAAGAAACAAATGTGTGCATCATATTTATGTTTCCTTGAAGGAACTGAAGACACAAATTGAAGATTGTGGAGGTAGTACTGTGTCCCTGAGAAAACCAATTTGGAGTGTTAGGCACATGGCCCCATACTTGGGCTAAAACAGAAGTCCTGTCTCAACTACTTGCATGAATTTAGGCAGAGACCAGAGAACCTGAAATTTCTAATCTGCAAAAGGAGAAGATAGGTAAGTACTTTGTATGTTATTGGAGAATATTAAATGTGATAAAGCATAAAAAAGAATCCTGGGGTTTAGTAAGCTCCAAATAAGCCTGGATATTACTCTTCATCCATTATTGATGATCCCCTGCGCTAAACATGCCCCAAACTGTTAACATTATACTCATTCAATTGGATTATGAAGAATTGTGATCAGGGAACCTAGTTTCTATATGTGGTGCAGACACAACATTCTGTCATCTGTCTGGTGTCCTGGGTAGACAATATGGCATGATGACAGTGACACATTTACCAAAGTACAACAGAGAATTTCCCAGAGCCAAATCACCTGCCCTCTTTTTCTCTCTCACCCCGCCACTCCAAATATTCTAAAAACATCTTTGAAGGCTTAAAATAAGCCAGCCACTGTGCATGTCCAGCATCATTTTGACTTATACACCAGAACAGCAGGCATGGTGTGAAGTTTATCAGACTCTTTTTAAATTTTGCTCAGAGCTCACCTACAAATGAGGATGATATGTGATGGAAAGATTATCTTTTGTTCATGCAATGTGTCTCAGATAATGTGGGTATTTATATCATGATATCAAATTAATTTGCAGTGCTGCCTACTTCATCAGCAACTTAGAACTTGGGACTGTTTTTTTTTTTTTTTTTTTTTTTTAAGATTTTATTTATTTATTCATTTATCCCCCCCTTGCTGCTTGTGCTCGCTGGGTCAGCTAACCACGCCACGCGGGCGGGCTTGCCTTCACCAGGAGGCCCCGGGAACCGAACCCGGGGCCTCCCATATGGTAAACGGGAGCCCTACTGATTGAGCCACAGCTGCTTCCCAGAACTTGGGACTGTTAATCGTGGAACATCATAAGTCTTTGGAACTATTATGAGGACAAAATGTAGTTGAAACTGTCTAAATTCTGCCTGAGTTAACTCTGCCTCATGAGCACTTCTAAACTCCTCCCAGAAAGAGGAGTTGATATTTTTTCTTGTTGGTAAGGTATTTTAAATTTGAACCTTTAATGTTTCAGAAATTGAAAAACTACATAGATTTAATATCCTTAAAAGAAAATATAGAAGATGCTATTATTGATTCTATTAGGAAGGTCATATGTTTTGGATCTATTTTTTCTTAATTATTTTGTAGCCTATTTCAATTCTATTTTAAATCAAATGTGAGTAACATTTTTGTCCCCCTGAATAGACTGACCATGTCTTCTTTAAATTTGATCAAATTTACATTTATCTTTCACTTGTCTCCAGGATCTGACACAGACACCGACATATAAGCGGCAAGATAGAGAAGGAAAAGTGAATTGGAGACAGGGACTACAGAATTTATCAAATCCAAATTCTTAAATCTAAGAAGAGGGTACTGAAACCAAAGACCTGACATAATGGATCTTGTGTAGTAAAATAAGAACAGTGAGTGCTCTTATAGGTACTACATAATAATATGCTCAGATATCAACGCTCTCCACTGTGAGTGATGCTGTTATGAGTATTTTCATTATATTTATCTCATCCTAACCACACATTATGGTCAAGAATTAAATTTATTCTTTGTTCATGTAGAGTGGACAGATGGATGGAGGACTTAATATCTTGCTGAGGGTAAAAAGTGGGTAAACAGGGAGCTGGATCCATGGCGTCTGTCAGCTGCAGAGCATTACTTCTCACACTCTGCATTTGGGTTCTCTGAGTCAGTGGGGCAGTGAGGATGACATCTTGAATGTGGGACTTTGTACTTCAGTCCATCAACACAGAGCCTTCTAAGGTGGGCTGATCATATCAGCAGAAGGGATAAAGCATTTGGTATGGATTTGCTCCAAATAAGGTTCCAATTACTTTATGAAATATTCTTTTTTTTTTTATAGTTTTGTGTTTATTTATTTGATACATATTTTATATATACGCTTAAATATGTATTTTATTAAACTCTTATTGCATGTGAAATTTTTAAAAAGTAGAGAAATATGAAATTTGAGCAAAATTTATTATAACTCTATTTTTTGGAATATTTAATATGCACATTAAACTTCTGAAAATAGTATTATTTTCTTATCATTTCCTACATTTCCATCTCATGTATTCATTTTCTTTTTTTTTCTAAATATTCTTATATGGCATACCATTAAGTGTTTTTAAGATCCCAGTGAAATCCTCAAACCAGAGAGGCTAGTTCAATTCAGACCTCCATAATGAAAACTCTAGAAATGAATAATTTGATATCTTTTTTTTTCCCCTAAGATTTATGTGATGTGTTTGTGTAGGTCAAGGATTCTGAACATTTCCATTATTTGTTGATATGCGACCCTACTGTCAGGAAACCTCCTCATCCTTCAATATAGGTTATCAATCTTTTAAATCAAAGTTGTAAATTCACTCTCATTTTTAAAAATAAATTGGGTAAATTAAAGGTAATTTATAATTTTGAATTCAACAAGCTCAAGGGAATTTGTAATCTTAGCACAGTAAGGTAGACAAAAACGCAAACAGGCACACAAACACACTCACTGAACATACATGACAGTGGGTTGAATCTCCATGAGTGGTCCATGTAACCCTAGTGTTTGCCTTGGTGCCCTTAGGTAAAGCCTCATGGACAATACTACATGGCCAGCAAATCACACTGGAAGCTCTGACTTCATTCTAGTGGGACTCTTCAGTCAAACCAAACACCCAGCTCTCCTTTGGGTGGTCATTTTTGTGATATTTCTGATGGCCTTGTCTGGAAATGCCATCCTGATCCTTCTCAAACATGCTGAAGCCCAACTCCACACACCAATGTACTTTTTCATCAGCCAATTGTCTCTCATGGATGTGATGTACATTTCCATCACTGTGCCCAAGATGCTCATGGACCAGGTCATGGGTGTGAATAAGATCTCAGGCCCTGAATGTGGGATCCAAATATTCATTTATGTGACACTAGCAGGTTCAGAATTTTTCCTTCTAGCTGCATGGCCTATGATCGGTATGTGGCCATCTGCCATCCTCTCCGCTATGCTATCCTCATGAACAATAGAGTCTGCATCCTCCTGGCATCTGGCTGCTGGTTCTTGGGCTAGTGGATGGCTTCATGATCACTGCCATCACCATGACCCTCCCTATGTGCAGATCCCAGAATATCCATTACTTCTTCTGTGAGGTCCCTGCCATAATGAAGCTCTCCTGCTCTGATACCTCACTCTATGAGATTGTTTTCTACCCATGCTGTGTCCTCATGCTCCTCATCCCTGTGACAGTCATTTCAGGCTCTTATTATTTCATATCCGCACAATCCATAGGATGAACTCGGCAGAGGGCCGGAAGAAGGCACTCACCACTTGTTCCTCCCACATCACAGTGGTTATCTTGTTCTATGGAGCTGCTATCTATACCAACATGCTCCCCAGCTCCTACCACACCCCAAAGGAGGACATGGTGGAATCCTTCTTTTACACCATACTCATGCCTGTACTAAATCCTTTAGCCTATAGTCTTAGGGATAAAGATGTCACAGGAGCTCTGAAGAAAATATTGAGTGTGGGGCCTGTCATTCAAGGAACTATAAAGTAGAAAATTCATGGAGTAACCATTTTTATCCTTTGCTTCACAGACAAGAATTTTAGAACCTTACAATAATATTTTCCTCTGACTTTCATATTATCGTATTCCATCTCATTTTCATTGTTTTTTTTTTAGAGTGCCCCCCCCCCACTGGAAAGCAATTCAATATTACACTTCTCCATTAAAAATGTATTATACAATTGTGTTGTATTGATTTTATATTTACTGAAGCTTTAGCAAACACTTACAGATTCCCTGGTTCTTTTGCATGGTGCAGAGAATAGAAGTCAACACCAAGATTGATAAATCAAGGGAAAGAGCTTTACTAAGCCAGAGAGGACAGGACATAAGTCTCACACTCACATCCCAGAACAATGAAAGTAGCATCATTTTATTGGTTTGTGTTAAGGAGGGGTATTGTGGTTTGGGAAGAAAGGTTGATAGGTATGAGTTTCTGCTATAAGTTCTTAACTGCACATACTTATGTTCTAACATGCTCTAATGTACTTGATTATTTATTGCATGTACTGAAAATTAATCCGCCCCCTAGGAGGAGAAGTCACTATTATAAAGTAATAATGTTCAGCCAAGGTCACAAGTTCACTTAACTATGGCACTGATTTTGTACTATAATATGGAAAGTCCTAGCTTGTTTGATTAAGTTTTGTGATCAGCTGCTCACCACAGCTACAAGCCTTACTATTTCTTGATTAGCTGTTCCAAAATGAGTCATGAATCATAGGGAGGACAGGATATAGGTGGGCCATGGGTGAGGAGTGGATATCTGTGGGTAGGGTCTGACAATGTTTCCTGTGCAAGACATTTTTACAAAGGAATTAGTAAGAGTTTCTTTAGGGAGGGTGGGGGCCTCTTCAAAGTTGATAACTGCACTGTGATTCCATAGGAAATACATAATTAAAATATTTACTGGTAAAAGGTCATGATATATGCAACTGACTCAAATGAGAAAGAGAAAGAGAGAGATTAGGTAATCAAAATGGGTATAATATTAACCTCTATTAACAATATGTGTTGTCTTGGTTAAAGGATATATGATTCCTCTTTGTACTATTTTATTCATGCAAATTTTCTGACATTTTGAAATTATTTCCAAATTAATTTAAACTATCAGTCATTCTTCCCTTTTTTTACAATCTTACTCTTCATTTTCTGTCAGCTATATGACTCATTATTCTTGAAAACATGTTCATTTCAACATGGCTATTCATTCCTGAAACAAACCAGTTAACTGCACACAATTTTTGAGGGCTACCTTATTCACAAGGTTGAAAGCTGGCAGCATCTAGTGGCTATTAATACTTTGGAACTGTAATTATTATGTTGTAGATGTAGGATCCACTGCATAAGGGATTTTGAGAAAATATTAACCCAGAGTAGAAGGAGAATTTAGGGAATTTCCCCTACACAAGCTGTCATCTGAGCTGAGTGTTGAAGTATGTCATTTCTAAATCAGAGAAAGAGAATCAGGGCATCAAATATTCAATACTTCATTTATTCAATGAACATTTATTATGCTATATAATAATCCAAAATGGTAGCTAAATGAGATTAAAATCTGAAAAATACATCATGATTACTGTCCCCAATTTGAATTGTTGGTGTAGTTGAATATGCAGATAGGTGCAATAATATTACACTAATTGCATTGGCAGTCATGTGCAAAGGTTACAGTTCATAAGAAGACGTCAGTTCTACCTGTGACATGTGAGCTTGATCAAAACAATGGTGACAGGAGAAGACCTTGGACCTGAATGTTGAAAAGTAACTAAATAATTGAAAGGTGATTCAGATAAGTAAAGGTGATGGGAGAGGGGGAACATGCTCAGCAACATGATGCCAGCATGAGCAAGGGTCCAAGTTGACCAAGCAGAAATGGCAAATCTTCCAAAGGCCCCACCTTTCCTGCTACACATTGTAGCCACATTTCTTGCCTCTCTGTGGCTCTGGGTTTTACAACCACTAGTGAAGTGATCAGGCTTGCATTTTAGGAATTGTGCATCATTGTTAATTGGAGAATTGTGAGATTGAAGGCAGGGAGACCAGATGATTGATAAACTGAATGTAATGAATGTTGTTGATATAACTGGAATGGAGTGGTTGGACCATGCTGTAACACTGCAAGACACTGAGGGGAAAGTATTGCAACAAGCAGGATTTGCTTAATATGTTAAACAAAACCACAAATTTTGTTCTAAGTCTATCATTTCCAATTGTCTACATGCAAGCTGTGAAGAATCAAGCTTCAAAAACATAGATTCCCTTTTCCAATTGATACACTCAATTATTTGACTACAATAAAATAAGGAACTTGCAGTGTTTTGTGAAAATATATTAGGAAACCGATTTTGCTGCAATCAAAGTGATTGACAAGAAACATGCGCACTTTGATTTTTGAAATAATTGAGAAAAGTATGTATCACCTCTCTATTTGCTGGATGATAATGACAAACAAATTTTATGGTTCCATTTATAATACCCTAGAAATGGGGAACAATTTGAAACTAATGGGGTTATGGAACCATATTCTTCCAATGATTTTTTTTCTACTCTATCTCTCAAAACTCAAAGATATATTTTTTAAAAAAAATTAGAATAATACATTTTCTTTTTAGAAAAGTTCAAAATGTAATTTCCTATAGTTTGTAATACTAAGAATTTACAATAACTATACAGGCGGACAAATATTTATCACATTTTATATTGTACCTAATAATTTGAATTTGTAGACATGGAAGAACAATTACTGCACCAAACTTCATAACCATAGTTCAACAAGAAGACTGGCAAATGCATCTCCCTTGGTTCAATATGAGATTCTGGCAAATGCATTCTCTTCAAGTGAGCAATAATTAACTGTGTACTGAAATACTTTAAAATTTTCAAACTTCAGAATTTATTCTTGTGTTTCAGCTTGTGTTTTGGCCAAATAAACTGCTCCTGTGCCAAGACAAAGAAAGGAAATCTACATCCTCCAAAGCACATAAAGATTGTGATTGGAGTTATCAGTGGGTTCTATTTTGGAATCTGTGCTCCTGAGAGTGACAGAATTAGACTCAAATAAGTCCTCCCTGCACATGGTTCACCAGTCCCTTCTATTCAAACCTACATGTGATGCTGGAGTTTCTTAGGTATATTTCCAGAGACTGGAGCCTCCCGCCTACCTATGTGCCAGGTGTGCATGAAATCTAGGTGGAGCTGTAACTCCTACCCTACAGCTCAATGGACTCATCCAAGTCACCTGGTGAGGAGACAACGATGGGAAATGGCCATCCCAGGGAATGGAGAGGGCCTGCATCTGCAGGCAGGATCATCCCACCCACCATATCCATGGGATATAAGCCCTCTCTCACTTGGAGTTGGAGTGGACATCACCATCCCAGTCACCTCTGGATTGGGGGAAGAACTATGGACTAGAGTGGACTTGATGGTATTCTCTTGCTCACATATGGTGATTCTTGCAATGCAAGAAATTATAACAATGAGGTGGAGCCAGTGGCCACTTGACAGTTTTTGGGTAGGGAGGGGATGAGCAGTTGAAATACAGGGGCTTCTTTGGGAGTTGGAGGTTGTCCTGAGTACTGTTGTGGCAATGGATGTAGGCCATTTTAAATCAGCACACACCACTCAGAACTGAGTGGGAGAGAGTGTGGTCTACAGTGTGAACTGTGGTCTATGGTTGGTGGCAAGGCTCCAG
>JAKSZT010054332.1:1576346-1608333 GCA_026826555.1 Tolypeutes matacus
TATATATATAACATTTTTGTAAGCAAATACACATATATGCATATATATTTATATATCATTTTGCAAATGTTTGTATGTATTGTGAGAATTTTGATTTTTGCCCACAATAAAAATAAATTAAAAAAAAAAAAAAAAAGAGTAGCTTGAGATCTGGGTATTTCTTCCCTCACCCATGCCACTCCAAGCCTGAGACTGGCAATGGCTAAATACATCAACCTATGACTCCAGATCTTGTCAGTTGGCAATTCATATAAATTATAAATTATAAATTAGAATCAAACTCATTGGCTCATTATGTTCAAACTTCTTACCTTTCAACCTAAAGACATATAGATAGAATCTTCTACACCTTGTTATAATCACACAAGTAATTGACCATTATTGTGAGTTTAACTAAGCCTCTCTATAAAATGAAGCCTGAGCCTTTTCTTATAAAAAAAAAAAAAAGATATTTCATACAGCCTTAAATAAAACTCTCTTGGGCATAATGAAGACATAATTGTGCAACCACAACATTTTCACTCCACTAGCATAGGCAGAAATAGGGTGTTTACACATTCCTCCTATTCATTCCAGAGTACTTAACAAGACTCAACTATGGAATCAGATAATACCACACAGATTTTAGATTTCCTTCACCTTGCACTGCTCCCTAACATCTGCCATATAAGTTACCTGGATTCAATGTTTCCTTGTTTCCATCATCATCGTTTTCAGCATAGCACCTTGCAAGTGCTTTTTCCTCAGTAAGTATCCCCATCGACAAAACTTAATCTCAACCAATGTCCCTGAAATGGGATTTTTTTTCTTTTCCAGGTTGAAAAGCCGTTCACTCCTTTTTTTGATAGTGTATTAAATATCTTTCTTTGACCCATACACCTAATGTATAGGGTGACCATACAATGTTTTGTTCAACCCAGGATAGTTTTGAGAGTGAAAGGGAGCAATGGCTCACCATGACATCAGGTAAAACTGTGACAGTCATGTCAAACCATGAATAATTATCCTGCTTATGACCAAAATGTAGCCATCTATGTACCCAAGCCTCACCCATTGATTAGGAGCTATTGTATGCAGATGTCTTTGCACCTCTTTGGGGACTTAAGTTCCCCTTAATCCAAACAATTGATATTATTAATTTCCTCTTTATATCTCAGGTGGTCTATTAGTCTACAAGGTCCCAGTCTTCCTCAGACTCTCCTTATAGGATAAAAAAAAAATTTTTTTTTTATTATGGGTAAAAATCAAAATTCTCACAATACATACAAACATTTGCAAAATGATATATAAATATATATGCATATATGTGTATTTGCTTACAAAAATGTTGTTTATATATATATATATATATACATATATTTTAAGAGGTGTTTAGATTACCCAAAATATTACACGGAACCCACTGGGATTCCCATGTTGCCCACCTCCCACACCTCCCATCACATCCCACACAAACATCTCCCACAATGTGGCCCACCACCCTCAATGAACTTACACATCCTGGAGCCTTGCCACCAACCATAGACCACAGTTTACACTGTAGACCACACTCTCTCCCACTCAGTTCTGAGGGGTGTGTGCTGATTTAAAATGGCCTACATCCGTTGCCACAACAGTACTCAGGACGACCTCCAACTCCCAAAGAAGCCACTGTATTTCAACTGCTCGTCCCCTCCCTACCCCTTTTTAAAAGTGTTTGCTCAATGGGACGGTTTCTCTGTTTTTCTTCTTGTTGGGGATGGCATTTGTATTCCTGGGTTTCTCAACCTTTTGAATACACCTCCTCTCTGGGGGTGAGGGAGGGGGGTTGGAATTGTATGCACCCCAGAATATCAGATTCTTAAATTTAGTACATTCCTGTGTGTGTGGACCTATTGTAAGTAGAGTCTGTATATAAGGCTACTTCACTTAATGTGGAACCCACCTCAACCAGGATGGGTCTTAATCCTCTTCCTAGAGTCCTTTTTAAATTAGATGAATACAGACAAAACTATGGAAGCAAGAAGCTGAAAGCAATGAAATCCAGAAGAGAAGGGAAAGACCAGCAGATGCCACCATGTGCCTTGCCATGTGGCAGAAGTGTCAAGGATCAATGGCAGCCAGTCTTAAGGAAGAAAGCATTGTCTTGATGCCTTGCTTTGGACATTTTTCTCAGCCTCAAAACTGTAAGATAATAAATTCCTACTGTGAAGCCAACCCATTTTGTGTTATGTGCTCTTAGCAGCCTAGAAAACTAATACATCTTCCCTCCAACCTGCCTATAATGCATATATATTTGACATAACCAGGCAGTGTAGCAGTTTGGCAGTTTGATATAGTTATGAATTCCAAAAATAGATTTTGGATTATGTTGGTAACCTGGTCTGTTCATCTGGGCATGATTAAATTATGATTAGGGATATGATGGGTCACATCAGTAGGGTGTTGAGCCCTGCCCCTTGGTGGGTGGGGTCTCAAAGATAAAAGACATGGCAAAGGACAGAGTTGGAGGTTTTTGAGTTGCAGTTCTGATGTTGGAGTTTTGATGCTGGAGCCCAGGGAGGCGAGCAGATGGAGGAGCTTGGTTGTGAGGAAGGAAAGAAGGCCCTGGGATAGAGACAAGCCATTTGCCTGGCCTTGTGGAGAGAGGCAAAGCCTAGGGAGCATCATAGTCTATAGCGGACCTTGTGGAGGAAACAGAGGAGCTGAGCCCAGAGGAAACAGAGCCCCGTGAAGAGAGGAACCCAAGAAACCTAAACCCTGGCAGTGTCGGCAGCTGTCTTGCTCTAACACATGGCCATAGACTTTGGTGAAGGAAGTGACTTAGGCTTTATGGCCTGGTAACTGTGGGTTTCTACACCAAATAAGTACCCTTTATAAAAACCAATCTATTTCTGGTATTTTGCTTCAGTACCCCTTTGGCTGACTAATACACAGGCCAATTGCAGACCCTGTCCTCCATCCACACTACGGAACACCATCAGGATCTCAGTCTGTGCCATCATATTTCCTCCAGCATAAATACCTTCCTTTGCAGCCTGTGAAGGGAGGTGGGATCAGGTTCAAAAGTGTTTCCATAGTGAGTTATTGAAAATAAATGCCATTTTGGATCATGTTTAGGTGATTTTAAAGGACTCCTTTTAATTTCACTTATATCAAAATCTGAAATCTTTACCCTGGATCCTCTTGCCCTGTTCACCTTTTCAGGATCAAATTTCCCCTTTCTCCCCAAACCTCCTTTACTTCCAACCTCACTGTCTCCTCCCAATTTTTAGAACACATCAAAATCTTTCTCTCTCTGGTCTTCATGCATATGCATACTATTTTTGCATGGAGTGCTCCTTCCACAACTGCCTTCATCCCCCACACACCCAAACATACATCTATCACTACTGGCTTCTGCTTGTCCTTCAGGGATTAGCTTCACATGGACAACTCAGAGAGATTTCCTTTTCCCCCATGTTAAGTGTTTCCTACCATCTTCAACCCTGCTTACTGAGAGCCCACATCTAGTACTCTCCATATAAGATGCTGACCAAGTTTATTGTTCACAATATTGTCCTGATCTTCAAGAATGAGGAAGAATTTAGAATATATGGCACAGGTGACTTTCTCAGTCATATTCTCCACATTGACTTCAGTCCATTTTATGTTTCTCAACTTCAATATTTATTCCATGAAACAAGGAACTACTCATTATTTCATCAGCAAAATAATTGATACCTAGTGTCTAATGTTCCTGGGATGAAAGAATTTAAAAGATTACTATGCAATAAGACAAATGGAGTACCCAAATCATTAAGTTACCACCAGTTGGCACAAAACCCTGACTTTGCCTTATTTACATTTGAGGAATGGAAACCATGTTTTACCATCTCTGCTGCATTTTCAATAGGCAGACAAGTTTTCACATTAAATGGCATGTTGGTGAATACTTTGGATTTTCAACTGAAGAGTATTCCTAAGAGATTGAAGAGAAATTTTCTGAAATTAGAAATAATTCTACTAAGTCCAGCAAAAATTAAAACCTAAAAAGTAACAGAAAAGGTAGAAAGCTTGGAAAAATATTAGTTTTAGAAAATGTTGTGGTTAAACAAAGAAATAGAATAGAAATAGAATAGTTTGGAGAAAAACTGTTAAAAAAGACACAAGCTTCAAAAGATTAATTCAAAATTCAAAAACATTAGTTATCTTTATTATTTCAATATTCATATTAGATAAGTCATATATTACCTTTCCATAGTTGTTTTTTGCCCCTGACATGAATGTTCTGTTTATCTTTTTGTTACTCCAATTGACACTATTTGAAGATCACTATAATCTTGAATTTGAAATTACAATTAAATTGAAAGATTGTTGTTGATTAGATAGAATAAGTGAAAGGGGGCTGGATTTAAATCCAGCCAGTTTGGGTTTCACTCCTGGATCTGCCACTTAAAATCTATAGAGCTGTTGTAATATTTGTGAGTTTTCCTAAGTCCTCAAATTTTCCCTTGCATCACACTTATGTGGAAATCAAACCTTTCTAATCAGGTTGTTTTGAGGAGATAGTGGGTTAATATGCACAGAAATCCCATAATAACTGCTCCAACCTGTGATTTCCCTTTCCTCTGCTGTACCATTCTATACTTCTTGTATTTCTTTCTAAGATGTTTGCCTTCAAGTCAAGGAGGTGTGGGTGGATTCCACAGTCAAAAATATTTCAGGCTAAATCCTAGATTTGTTAGTCAGAAGGACCTTTGACCAAACTGTTTATCTCACTGGTCCTTTGGTTTCTCTAAAAACAAAAATATCTCTTTTTGGACTTGTATATAACATTTAATACATATGAGATGCTCAGCCCATGATCAGTCTCCTCCAATATCTAGAAAATTGTTAATCCCTCCTACCTTCCTTACAGATGTGGAAACTTAGAACTAAATGCACAAAGTGGCACATCTAGGGCAAAAACAATGTGTCTGCTGTTCTGTTCTCTTCTTTCCTATGAATCTCCATGTTGCTCCTGACACCTTGGCCTTGATTCTTTTTTTTCCTTTTTTTTTCTTTTTTAAGATAGTTAGATTATATAAATGTTACACAAAAGATATAGGGATTCCCATATGGCCCACTCCCCATGCCTCCCACACCCTCCCACATGAACATCCTTCATTAGTGTGGCACATTCATTGCAATTGATAAATGCATCCTGGGGCTTTGCCATTAAGCATAGACCATAGTTCACATTATAGTCTACACTCTCTCCCACACAGTTCTGCATGTTCTGTGATGTGATAAAATGACCTATACCTGATATTGCAACATCACTCTGGATGATTCCCATGTCCCAAAAAAAGCACTGGTATTACAACTATTTTTCCCTCTCCCTGCCCCCAGGGCCTACAGTGGCCACTGGTTCCACATCAATGTTGTAATTTCTTCCATTGCTAGAATCACAATATGTCTATAATAGAATACCATTAAGTCCTCTCTAGTCCATAACTCTTCCCCCAATCCTGAGGATTCTGAGATGGTGGCATCCACTCCACCTCCAATTGAGAGGGGGCTTATATCCCATGGGGAAGATGAATGGGACTATCTTATCTGCAGCTGCAGACTCTCTCCATTCCTGGTGATAGCCGTTGTCCATCATCATATCCCCGCCAGTTGTTCTGGGTGAATCCAATGAGCTGTAGAGTAGGTGTTGCAACTCCCCAGAGGTTCCAGGCCCAGCTGGCACATGGGCAGCTCAAAGACTCGAGTCTGTGGATGTACACCTCCAAACTACAGCACCAAGTCTAAGTTTAAATAGAAGGGACAGATGAGCCATATGCAGGGCAGACATAAATGAGTCCAGCTCAGTCACTCTCAGGAGCACAAATTCCAAAGTAGAACCCATTGGTAAGGCATCAAACTCCAAAGCTATCTGCCCTGGCCATAGGATGTGGGTGTCTTCAGAGCCATCAGGAGCACTGCTATTTGGGGTAGTATCCACTTTGGAAATCTATGAGGTCCTGCTGAGATGTGCATAAGCATTACCTCTGGGGTGACCTCCCAACTCACTTTGAAGTCTCTTAGTCTTATAAACTCATTTGTCTTTACCTTTTCCTCCTTTTATTCAAGGTCTTTTACCAGGTGCTTGGTAACAATTCATCGGTGCCAGGGAGGCTTATCACTGGGAGTCATGTCCCATGCTGGTGTGAAGATAATGCATTCATATGCTGAGTTTGGCTTAGAGAGAGACCACATTTGAGCAAGAAGGAGGCTTTCAGAAGGCAAGCCTTAGACACCCCATAACAATAGGCTAAGATTCAATTTCACAAAGGCTCATAAGCCTAGTCATCAATATCAAAGGCCCATCAGTGGATCATCCTCCTTCACCAGTCACTGCCCCTGTACTTGGGGGTCTGTTGCTGCTCCCTTAGAGAATGTGGAAGGGTTCTCCATGATGTGAAATCAGTATTCTCTCAAATATTGTGTGACACCAACCACTGTGACAATGTCCTGTGAACATTTGAACATTTTTGCATACCTTATATGTATGCTCAGATGAACTTCCCCCCATGCATCCCTCATCAATGACACTCCACACCAACGATCTTCCCACGCCCCAAGTATAACCCTTCTGTGATCCAAAGCTTCTTCAAAACTGGAGTTATTACAATAGCTGAATACAATTAATAGGAAAATGAAACAATAATGATATCTTTAAATATAAGAAATAAAATACATAAAAATTTTAAAAAACAAAATAAAATTAAAAGATTGGGATATTAAAAAATGAAAAGTATTAAAAAAATTTTTGGGGGGCATTTTGCCTTTCATCACTGCAATATCTGGTGTCCTATCTGTATCATGTCACCTCCCCCACTCATTACCCAGTGGCTCAATATTTTTCAATTGTTTTCAGAGAAGTTTTAGCTCACAACAAAGTCACACACAGAATACAGGAGACTGTATCCTGTATCCTGTATCCCAACATCCTCTCCCTTCCTCCCCCCCCCATATTAATAACTTTTTATATATAGACGGTACCTTTGTTATAACTGATATACAAATAGTGAAACATAGCTATTAATGGTTTACTTTTTGGTTTAACTTTTAGACTGTACACTTTTATAAATTTCAATGATATGTACCATGTCCTGTGTTCATCACTGTAATCATTGTAAAATGGTGTACAACACTTCCACTGCCTACTAAATACCCCCACTTCAATCTATTCTATTCCTCCCTTTCCCTACCCTCAAGGCCCACGGTGAACCCCTGGCTTCACTCCTCGAATGACAGGATTCATAGGTACATGCAACAAGACTGAGGTCTTGACACACTGATTTGTCCTTCCCTATTAGGAACTGCCAAGCTCTCGAGAGATTCCCACCTGTCTATTTGTGAACAAATCAGTACTCCCACGGATGGAGGTCCAACACCATCCTGCTCATTATGTGGGTCTCCACCCACTGATACAACACATTATGACAGAATGATCATTCACACACTCCCTAGAAGCCTGCTCCAGGTGCACCCTGTCCCAAATGCCCTCCCACCCAACACCCTAAACCAGTAACTCTTCCTTGTCATATTGCCAGAAGAGCATTCTAAACATTGTACTTTCAACCACATTCCCGCAAATACCAAGTGTTCACCTAGTCACTCTCCCAAACCTACCCCCAGTACCCTGGACATTCCAACTACCCTTCCCAATCTACCCATCTGTCAACCCTGCACCGCCCAACCCAATAATATTACTATCCTCCTGTCATATCCCTTCAATACGCAACTACACACTTTCACCTTACCATAGATTACGTCCGTATGGGTGTTGGCTCACAACCTTCTTCTCCCTTTCTATTTCTTGTAAACCTATCTTCCAGACAATAGCTCTCTGAGTCTGCTCAATTTGCTTAATATATATCAGTGAGGTCATGTACTAGTCATCCTTCAATACCTGACTTGCTTCACTCAAATTAAGGTCTTCAAGATTCATCCATGTTATTCCATGTGTTAGCACTTTATTCCTTCTTAAAGCTGAGTAATATTCCATTGTATGTATGTACCACATTTTGTTTATCCATTCATCTGTTGATAGGCACCTGGGTTGATTCCAACTTTTGTCAATAGTGAATAATGCCTCTATGAACATTGGTGCATATATTTGTTCATGTCTTTCCATTCAATACTTCCAGGTATATATCCAGCAGTGAAATTGCTGGATCATATGGAAGTTCTATAGTTTGTTTCTTGAGGAACCACCAAGCTGTCCTCCACAATGGCTGGACCATTCTACATTCCCAGCAGCAGTGGATGAGGGTACCCATTCCTCCACATCCTCTCCAATACTTACAGTCCTCTGTTTTTTTAATAGCCACAATTCTAATGGGTGTAAGAGGGTATCTCATTGTAATTTTTATTTGCATTTCCATAATAGCTAGTGATGTTGAGCATCTTTTCATGTGTTTTGTAGCCATTTGTGTTTCTTCCTTGGAGAATTGTCTTTTCAGGTAGCTAGCCCATTTATTAAATGGGCTGTTTGTCTTTTTATTTTTGAGGTGTAAGATTTCTTTATGCAGGATATTAGACTCCATCAGATATGTTTGCCCAATATTTTCTCCAATTGTGTAGGCTGCCTTTTTACTCTCTTGGTAATGTCCTTTGAGGTGCAAGTTTTTAATTTAGAGGAAATCCCATTTTTCTAGTTTTTCTTTCACTGCTTATGCTTTGTGTGTGAAGTTCATGAAACCATTTCCTATTAGAGGGTCCTGTAGATGCTTCCCTAAATTATCTTCCAAAGTCTTTATGGTCTTGCCTCTAATATTTAGTCCTTTGATCCATTTTGAGTTGATTTTTGTATAAGGTGTGAGATGGTATTCCTCTCTCATTCTTTTGGATATAGATATCCAGTTCTCCAAGTACCATTTGTTGAAGAGGCCATTCTTTCCCAGTTGAGTGGGCTTGGTGGCCTTGTTGAATATCAGATGACTGCATATGCGAGGATCTATATCAGAACTCTCAATTTTGTTCCATTGGTCGGTATGTCTATCCTTGTACCAGTTACATGCAGTTTTGACCACTGTAACTTTATAGTATATTTTAAGTTAGGTAGTGTGATACCTCCAATTTCATTTTTCATTTTCAATATGTATTTGGTGATTCAGGGCCTCTTACTTTTCCAAATAAATTTTGTAGTTCGTTTTTACAATTCATTAAAAAATGCTTTGTTGGTTTTTGTTGGGATTGCATTAAATCTGTAGATTAGGTTGGGTAGTATAGGCATCTTAATGATGTTTAGTCTTCCTATCCATAAACAGGGAATATTCTCCCATTTACTTAAGTCTTCGTTGATTTCCTTTAATAATGTTGTGTATTTTATGTATATAAGTCCTTTTCATCGTTAGTTAAATTTATTCCTAGGTATTTGATTCTTTTAGTTACTATTGTAAATGGTATTTTTTTCTTGATTTCCTCCTCAGATTGCTCATCATTGGTGTACAGAAATGCTACTGATTTTTGAGCATTGATTTTATAGCCTGTGACTTTACTGAACTCATAAGTTCTAGAAACTTCATTGTAGATTTCTCAGGGCTTTCTATGTATAGGACAATTTTGTCTGCATATATTTAAATTTTTACTCCTCCCTTTCCAATTTGGATGCCTTTTATATCTTTTTCTTGTCTCAGTGCTCGAGCAAGTTCTTCTAAGACAATGTTAAATATGAGCAGTGACAGTGGGCATCCTTGTCTTGTTCCTGATATTAGAGGGAAAGCTTTTAGGATTTCACCATTGAAGATGATGTTAGCTGTGAGTTTTTCATATATACCCTTTATCAATTTCAGAAAATTTCCTTCTATTCCCATCTTTTGTAGTGTTTTTATCAGAAAGGGTGCTGTATTTTGTTGAATGCTTTTTTCTGCATATGATTTTTTCCTTTCAATCTGTTTATGTGGTGTATTGTATTGATTGATTTTCTTATGTTGAACCATCCTTGCATACCCGAGGTGAAACCCAATTGGTCATGATGTATAATTCATTTGATATGTTGTAGAAAGTGATTAGCAAATATTTTGTTGAGGATTTTAGCACCTAGGTTCATTAGAGGGATTGTTCTGTAATTTTCTTTTCTTTTGGAATCTTTGTTTGGATTTGGTTTTAGGGTAATATTAGCATCATAGAATCAGTTAAACAATGTTCCTTCTACTACTATTTTTTGGAAGGGCTTAAGCAGGATTGGTGTTAGTTCTTTCCAGAATGCTTGGTAGAATTCACTTGTGATGCCATCTGGTGCCGGGCTCTTCTTAGTTGGGAGGTTTTTGATGACTGAGTCTATCTCTCTACTTGTAATTGTACTGTTGAGTTCATTAATTTCTTCTTTCATCAGTGTAGGTTACTTGTGAGTTTTTAAGAATTTGTCCATTTCCTCAAAATTGTCATTCTTGTTGGCATAAAATTTTTCAAAGTATTCTCTTATGATACTCATTTTTTTCTGTGGATTCAGTGGTGATATTCCTGTCTGCATTTCTTATTTTTGGTGTTTCCATCTGCTCCTTTTTCATTGTTAGTCTGGCTAAGAGTTTGTCAATTACATTGATCTTCTCAAAGTACCAGCTTTTGGTTTTGTTTATTTTTTCTAGTGCTTTCTTATTTTCTATTTTGTTTAGCTCTTCTCTAATCTTTGCTATTTCCTTCTTTTTACTTCCTTTGTGGTTAGTTTGTTGCTGTTTTTCCAATTCCTCCAGGTGTGAAATTAGGTTTTCGATTTTAGCTCTTTCTTCTTTTTTGATGTATGCATTTATGGCTAGAATTTCCCTCTCAGTACAGCTTTTGCTGCATCCTATAGGTTTTGCTATGTTGTATTGTCATTTTCATTCATTTCAAGATAGTTACTGATTTCTTTTGAGATTACCTCCTTGACCCACTCTTTGCCTGAGAGTGTGTTGTTTAACTTCCATATCTTTGTGCCTAATCTGGTTCTCTTTTGACCTTGATTCTTGACCACAGACTTGATGTGTAGTTTTGTGTACAAACTTTAAATTAAGGGAAAAGAAGTTGTGTCTTTTCAATACAGTTCCATTTAAAACAAAATTTTAAAACTCTTTGCTGTGAAAACAATGAAAAAAATAAAGTTATTATGGCTAAGAGATTTAAAATGGAGTTGAAAGGTCATTTCAGAATGTTCTTCTTATGCAAATCTCAAAGCCAGATATCAAACACTGCCAAAGAATGCAAAGCCACAAACAATTATCTTCCTGAAAACCCTAAGGATATCTGTACACCATCAACAAACCACAAGATAAATCATTAAACTATCTAACTTGAAACACCACAACTATCCAATATATATTATGTAATCTTTTCTTTTTACTTTCAAAATCTTTTCATGGCAGACAAAATCTGTGCTCCTCAAATTGTAGTTTTACCACCCCCAAATAAATACCTTTGTTGCCTTGCAACTCAGTTTGTTATTTTTCAGTCCATAGAACTGAATTCAAGCCACATTTTGGTAAATAATGTCAACTGATACATGTATATATATGTATATTCCCTATACTTTGGCAATTAAACCAAGTTATTATTTATAAAAACTATTTATTTTTGTAGAATATTTAAGAAAGCCTTTTTAAAATTTGTTGTCAGCTGGTATGCAAGGAAAATCATATCATTATATCTATATCCAGGAGTGTATATTTACATATAGAATCAAGCATCAATTTATACAAAGGTGGTTTTCCAGTATAGATTAGAACTTGAATTTTAGTGTCTGATTCATTGTTTAGGTTTCTTTTTTCCTTTTATCTGATTTACTACCTTGCACTTATATATAAAATATTTTATCTATTATACTATTATTAAAAATTGCATAAAGTTCTGTAAACTAATAGAAATTGTATTTTTCATTAACAAACTTCCTTTTCATAGGAATACAGAATTTTTTAAAAAACAACTAAGATCCTAAAATGTTTGGTACTTTGTTTGATGACCCTTTATATTATTCATTTGGTAAATGTTCCATCTTTGTTGCAGATGGTGTTTTACATATGTCCATTAAATTGTGCTTTTCAAATCTTATTTTTATTTATTTTTTCATTGAGTTATAGACAGGAAAATGTAATATCGTATCCCGTTATTTTTCCCTATTATTCCAGATATTTTGCTTGATATATTATAGTACCATTTTATTAGATGCATGAAAATTTTAAATTGCAATTGTCCATTTTACTATTTTGAAGTGACTTTGTATCTCTTATTCAAGTTTTTTGAACCACCTTCTTCTATTATTAGGTTTTCTCTATGGTCTCTTGGAAGCAACGCATAATTAGATTTTGTTTTATTTTATTTCTCAGTCTCTTATTTTTGATTTCCAAGGAGATAATTCAATACATTTTCAGTCATTGTAATTACTGATGTAATTGCAATCAAGTCTATCTCTTCTATTGCACTTTGTATTTGTTGTAACTATTCTTTTGTTTCTTGCATTTTGTTATTATTTTGTATTGAATGAGATTTAAAAAAAATCAATCCACCTTTCACTATGTGTTTAATATTATATACTCTGTTACTTTTTTATTTGTTAGCTTATAATTTAGTTATCCATTTGCATTTTATAAATGACTAAATTAAATAATACTTTTATCCTGCTCCCAGATAATATTAGCACCTTAGGATAATTAAACTAAAATTTCCTCTTCCAACTCATATGCAATTGCTATTGGGTATTTTTAAAATTCTCTTTAAAAAAAGGTGCACACACAGACATAAACAAAGAGCAAAAGAAGACAGTAAATTACTAAATATAAATAATTCTGTTTTTTAATAAATTTTGTTTTACTTTTCCCTATGCTTATTACTTTCTTTGTGCTTCATTCCCACCAATTTCAGAAACCTTGCCTGTATATATCCTTTTTTTAAATGTCAGCTTCATTGGAGAATAATTCACACACAGTAAAATCCATTCATTGTATTGTACAGTTCTATGAGTTTTGACAAACACACAGAGTTGTGTAACTAGCAACAAAATCAAGATAAAAAAAATGGTTCCTTCACCCAGAAAAATTCTCTCTTGTCTCTTTATCTTCATTTACTCCCTGCTCCATACCCTGGCAGCCAATGATTCTGTTTCCTCTTGCTATAGTTTTGCCCTTTCCAATAATGAAATAGAAATGGAATCACACATTAATAAGTTTTTTTGAGTCTACATTCCCTAAGCATGATGGACTTGACAGTCGTCTGTATTGTTGTATGAATCAGTAGATTCTTCCCCATTTTTTGCTGAATAATACTCCATTGAGTGGCTATAAAACAATTTGTTTCTTCATTCCCCAACTGAAGGACATCTGGAATGTTTTTGATTTGGGGTAAGGATGAGTAATGCCACTATTAATATTTCTGTCCAGTTTTTTGTGTGAACATTTTTTTCCATTCCTCTAAGCTATAATAATTATGAGTGGGATGTTGGGTCATAAGATAGTATATTCTTAACTTTATAAGTAACTGCCAAACTATTTTATAACGGGGATGCATCATTTTGTGTTACCACCATGAATATATGATTATTCCAGGTATCATTCATTTTTAAATTTTTTTTAAAAGAAGCTTTAGATTACATAAATGTTACATTAAAAATATATGGGATTCCCATATACCCCACCCTTCCGCCCCACACTTTCCCACAATAATAACATCTTTCATTAGGTTAGTACATTTGTTACAATTGATGAACATATATTGAAACACTGCTAATAACTGTGGACTATAATTTACATTATACTTTACACTCTGCCCCACACAACTTTATAGGTTATGACATAATGTATAATGGTCTATATCCATCATTGCAATGTCACATAGGACAATTCCAATGTCCTGAAAAAGCCCCCATATTACAACTGTTATTCCTTCTCCCTCTTCTCAGAACCTCTAATTATTGAGATGAAAAATTCATATATCATACAATCAACCATTTTAAAGAGTATAATTCAGTAACATTCACTGAATGTCATGCATTCACAATGTCCCACAGTAACTGCCTCTTCCTCATGTAAAGACTTTTGCATCATTCAGAAGAAACCCTGCAATTATTAAGTAATTAATCCTCATTCCCTCCTCTGCCCATGCCTTTTATAGCTGAATACTATCTCATTGTTTAGATATTTATGAAATGCCTGATCTTTAGGCTATTTCCAGATTTGATTATTATATGTAGTGCTTTAATAAATATTTTTGTACATCAATGAATACTTGATTTCATTTCTCTTACATATGTCCCTAGGAGTGAAATTTCTAGGTCATATAAGTAAGTAATGCTGTTTGTCTTTCTGAGGAAACCAAGCTGCTTTCCACAGAAGCAGTACCATTTTACATTTCGGCCAGTACTTAAAGTTTCTAATTTCTCCACATACTTGCCAACAATTGTAATTATCAATTGGTTTATTTATTTGTTTTTGTTTTGTTTTTTTGGTTTGTTCATTATAATCATTCTAGTGGGTGTGCAGTGGTCTTATATAAAATACCACATAAAAAATAATTATGGTTGTTTGCCTTTCTTTAATGACCAATGATACTGAAATCTTTTCATGTGCAAGAGTTCACAATTTGTATATCATCTTTGGATAAATATTATCCAAGTACATTTTTAAATTTGGCATGGTGCCTTTTGTTTGCTGAGTTGTAAGAATTTTTTTTATAATAATCTGGATATTATATTCTTTCCAGAAATGTTTATTTGTGTGTCTGTGTGTATCATACCTATATATCATAATTAAGTATATATACCATATGTGTATAAAAGTATATATTTATATGGGTACAGAGTAAATATGATAGTTATGTGAAAATTCTATGTTGCACACATATATGTATGTGTATATATATATCAGAACATATGCAAATATACATCAATCTCTAATCTAAAAACTGAAAATGTCTTTCAAGTTGGGATTGTCTAAACAAATTATGATTCATCTGCAAAATAGAATACCATTCAGCAGTAAAAAGGAAAGATATACTGATACATATAACAAACAATGTGGATGAAAATCAAGCGCATTATGTTAGGTTAATTAAGGTACATCCAAAAGTATGTTTAAAGATATTAAGTAACTAATCATTGGAGTAGAAGAAATGATATAAAATCCTACCCTCACTTGCATTGCTTCCCATATAAGATGTAGGCACTCCTTCCTTGTGCATCCTCATTGCTTGTCTCTAACCTCCTGCTTTCAGCCCTCAAATCCTGACCCATTTAGGCAATGGCTCTGCTTCACAGCCACATCAATATCTACTTGAAAGTTTAGGCCCAAACTGATGTTCTAATTTAGCTGTCCAAACCTGTCCAGTCCAGTGGTCTTTAGTGCATTAAACAATGCTACAATATTCACCTCTTTCATCAGCATCACCCTCACAGAATTGTCTTTACAGCAGTAGCTCAAATATCTGCCTTCATTCTTTTTTGTTTTGTTTTTGGTGAGACAAGGTTTTATTTGAAAATTTGTTTTGCAGGCAGAATTTGAATGTGTCAAGACATAAAGGCTTATACTAAATTTGCTCTTTTTGACTCACCCAGGACAACTAACTAGGAGATGATGAAGGACAAGGTCCATCCCAAGGAACAGAAAGTGTTTGCAACTGCAAGCAAGATAGTTCCATCCATCTGCCCCATGGGACCTAAGCCCCCTTCCAATTAGAGGCAGAGTGAGCATCACCATCCCCAAAACATCAAGATTGGGGAATGAACAATGGACAAAATTAGGTTTACTATTTTTCTACTATAGACTTATTGTTATTCTGATAATGGAAGAACTTTTATCATTAATGTGGAGGTAGTGGCCACGAGAGATTCTGAGGGAAAGGAGAGGGAAAAAGAGGTGTTATATGGGAGCATTTTCAGGACATTGGAATTGTCCTGCATGACATTGCAATGATGGATACAGGCCATTATGTATTTTGTCATAACTTACATATTTGCATGGGACAGAGTGTAAACTATAATGTAAACTATAATCACTGGTTAGTGGAAATGCTTCAATATGTGTTCATCAATTGTAATAAATATATCACACTAATGAAATACTGTTAATGTGGGAAATTATGGGAAGGGTAGGGATTGGGGCATATGGTAATACCCTTTATTCTTTATGTTACATTTATATAATATAAGATTCCTTTAAAATTAATTAATTAATTAAATACTTTTGTACTTCAAATAATTTTGTCAAGAAAGTAAAAATTCAACCTACTGAATGGGAGAAAATATTTGCTAACCATTTATCTGATAAAGGCCTAATATCCAGGATGTATGAAGAAATTCTACATCTCAACAATAACAAGACAAACAACCCATGTAAAAAATGGTCAAGTGATTTGAATAGATGCTTCTCCAAAGAAGAAATACAAATTTCTATAAAGCAGATGTAAAGATGCTCAACATTGCTAAATATTAGGGAAATTCAAATCAAAGCTACTATGAGATATCTTCTTATACCTACTAGATTGATGGTTATTAAAAAAAAACCCTAGAGAATTACAAGTGTTGGAAAGGATGTGGTGGTAAGGGAACCGTTGCCCACTGCTGTTCAGAATGCAGAAAGAAAAAAGGGACCAATAATTGATTATACTTTCCTTCTTTTTTCTTAATGCATATTAACTTCATTGAATGGTTTGGCATAATTTTATATCCCTTTTTTAAAAGTGTCTCTAGCTACCCTCTATTGTTCCTGGTCTATGACAGTTTGAGATTATTTTTGTGAATCCAAAAAAGGGAAAGATTATGTTTTTAAACTTATCTATTCCTCTTGGTATGATACCCTTTGATTATATGGGATTCAGTTAAGGTGCCCTTGATTAGATTACCACTTATAATTGTTTTGAGGGCTTTCTTTGATTCAACTATGTCAGTAAGCTGTGACTCAGGTTGAGTCACCATCTCTTGGTTTGTCTGATATAAAATGGAAACTCACTCGAGATAGACATATGGGAAGGGAAAGAGCTCTGTTATTTTTGATCCTGGGGCCCTGGGTACAGATGAGCCTTTTGACTGATAGCTTGCAGCTGACCTTGGGAAGAGAACAGAACAGCTGAGACTGATATAGAAGGCTCAGAAATAAATGAGCCCTATGCCAGGAGAGAGGGGGAGCCCTAAGAGCACAGACCTATGCCAACCTATAGGTGAGACTGGGAAAAAGTTGGACCCATGAAGCCTCAGAGGAAGAGGCTGAAAACCAGCAGAGATTACCTGCTATATTGCTTCAACATGTGGCAGCTGACTTTGGTGAGAAATTACCTCTTATGGTAACTTGAATTGGACTTTCCACGGCCATGGGACTGTAAGCTTTTATCCCAAATAAATACACTTCATAAATTCAACAGATTTTTGGTACTTTGCATTGGCACCCCTTTGGCAGACTGATGCCTGGTCCTTACATGTCTCCCCAAGATCCTGTAGAACCAGTCTCTTCTCTCCAGCTCTAACCTCATGATATCTCTCCACTTTTCTCACCAAGACCTCCCAACCCAACACCCACTCAATAGGGTTATCATCTTCCTGCTGCTTCTCAAACCTGGTAAATTACATTTAGTGTCAAGGCCTTTACCTGTCCACTCTGCTAAAGCATCAGTGCCCAAATGTTTTAATGCCTGTCTTCCTTGTTGCATTCAAGGGTTTGTCCAAATGTTATCATATTAAAAAAAAAATGCATTATAATATTGAGTGTTACCATTAATCACCTGGCCAAAAATAATTTCTAAAATCATTCTCTACTACCTCACCCCTGCCTATATTTTAATTCTTTGTACTTATTAACATTCAATATTATAATGCATATGTATTAGTTATTGTCTTTATTTGACACTAGAATATAACCTCTATGATGATAGATTCTTTGTTTCACAATTATGATTATAAAATACTGGCTAACCCATAATTGGGAATGAATAAATTTTTGAGTGAATAAATTTGTGAAAGAACGTATCATTCAACATTTGAAGTTAGTCCCCCCCCATATATACATATATATAAAGGTATTTAGATTACATAAATGTTATGTAAAAATATAGTTGATTCCCATATGCCCTACTTCCTACACTCCCACATTTTCCCACATTAACAACATTTTCATTAGTGCAGGAATATGTCCTGCAAAGTCTTGCGGGGTTCTGTCCAGCAGAGACCATGACAGTGCAATGAAATTACTCTTAACAAGGGCTTTGAGAGAGGTCAGGGGGAGAGCAGCTAAAGAAGCTATTCTCCTGAGCTGATCTCCAGCACAGCTTTTTATTCAGGATTTTTTTCACAGTCAACATCATGGTGCGTATGCAGAGGGATCAGGGAGGTATGGCAGGACCTGAGAGGTGTAAATAATCTCAGAAGAATTCCAGGCTGATAATGAGGAAGCAGAATTACAGAAACATTTAGTGATATACTTAGGAGATAAGGTGGGAGATAAGGGAGATAGGATAAGCAGGAGTGGTGATTTCTCTGTGTGGGCAGAGAAAACAGGCCTCCAACCTATTTCTTAGATGTAAAGATTAGAGGGTTCCCACTCATTACTGTGGTACATTCGTTAAAATTGATGAAAACATTTTAGAGCATTGCCACTAAGCATCGATTATAGTTTATACTGTAGTTTACACTCTTTCCCACACAATTGTGTAGGTTATGACAAGATATGTAATGGCCGATATCTGTCATTGATGAGCCTCCCTGGCACTGAGGGATTACTACCAAGCACTGGCTGGTGATACAACTCGAAAAAGACCTAGAATAAAGGGGGAAAAGGTAAAGACAAATCAGTGTATGTGGCTAAGAGACTTTAAAGTGAGTTGGGAGGTGATCAGAGAGGTAACACTTATACATGTCTCAGCAGGATCTCATAGATGGCCAAGGTAGATACTACCCGAAATAGCAGGGATCCTGAGGGCTCTGGAGACACTCGGGACCTATGATAATGGCAGATAGCTCTACAGTTTTATGCCTTGCCAGTGGCCCTACTTTGGAGTATGTGCTTTCGAGTGTGACAGAGTTGGACTCATTTGGGACTTCTCTACACATGCCTCCTCTGTCCCTTTTATTTGAACCTATAGTTGGTGCTGGAGTTGGTAGGTGTACAGCCAAGAGCTTTAATCTCTGAGATGTCCACGTGCCAGGTGGGCCCTAAATTTAACAAAGTTGCAATACCTAGTCTCCTAGGTCACTGCACTCACCCAGGACAACTAACAGGGAGATGATGATGGACTAGCCCAAAGAATTGAGAAAACCTACAACTGCAAGCAAGAGAGTCCCATCCATCTGCCCCATGGGATCACAGCCTCCTCTCAATTAGAAGTGGAGTGGGCAACACCATCCCAGAATCTTCAGTATTGGGGAATGAACTATGGTCTAGAGTAGACTTACTGGTATTCTACTATAGATTTATTGTGATTCTAGCAATGGAAGAAACTATATCATTCATGTGGAGGCAGTGTCCACTAGAAGTTCTGAGGGCAGGGAAAAGGAAATACAGGTGAAATATAGGGATATTTTGGGGACTTGGGAATTTTCCTGAATGATATTACAATGACAGATACGGGACATTGCATATCTTTTTGCTTTTAATTTTTTTTTTCTTTTTTTATTGTGGGTAAAAATCAAAATTTTCACAATACATACCAACATTTGCAAAATGATATATAAATATATATGCATATATGTGTGGCCTATGGTTGGTGGCAAGGCCCCAGGATGTGTAAGTCCATTGAGGGTGGTGGGCCAAACTTGTGGGAGATGTTTGTGTGGGATGTGATGGGAGGTGTGGGAGGTGGGCAACATGGGAATCCCAGTGGGTTCCGTGTAATATTTTGGGTATCTAAGCACCTCTTAAAATATATTTATATATATATACATAAATAACAATTTTGTAAGCAAATGTACATATCTTTTTGAGAGCAGTTATGTTAGAAATACATGCTATACTACATCACCAAATAAATATCTGCTGTACTAAAGTTAATGTACAAAATAAACTTCATACTCATTCACTATAAAATGTTAAAATGAATAGTTTTAATGATCCTAAAATTGTGTGAGTACATTCTAAGTACACAAACAATGGAATAAATAATTAAAATTAATATTTTAAACAAAATATTTTTTAAATTAGAAGGGCATAAAATATCAAAAATTAACAAAATTAGAAATATTTCTGTCCAATTGTTATCATTCTTAACATGTAATTTTTAAAAATCTATAAAAAAGGATAAGTTTGCAACAGAAAATTGTGTAAAAGATAAAAACATTACATAAAAGCAATTATATATATATATATAAACATGAAAAGTCATACAAATATACTAGTTATCCAGAAAGACAGCATAAATAATATTTTAATTAAAAATTTTCAAAGATGGAAGAACAAATAAAGTTCAATGCTATTTCAGTTGAAGTTTGACATTGTAGCACATTTTACAGAGGCTTTTGGAAATACAATCAAGTGTTGTGTACTAAGATACTTGAAAGGTTTTTTATCCTTATCGTAAGTTATCTTTGGGAAAAATGCATTCAGAAAATGGTTTTTATATAAATATTTTTATTTCAGCATAATTTCTAATTTTGACATTTAATCAAAATGTAAATATCATATAATGGGGAGGGCTGTCTTTAAGTTGATATAATATTAAACTCAGTGGTCTGTTTATAGTAGTATAAACACACTTTAATCATTTCAAACACAGGGAATTTAATGTGGGAGAGTGATTACAGAGGTTTTAAAATGTCTGAAAGAGAAGGCTAGAGAAGCAAGGGAAAGGAATGTTGTTATTCAAAGAGTGGTCACTAGGGAAGTCCCACATTTCTCTCATTGCTGAGCTGATGTGGATGCTACACCTTCTAGGCTTGTTACTGGAACCCACCCATGCTGAAGGCAGTCATTAAGATAGCCCATTTTTCATCACTGCAGCTCAATCTGCCTTTGGATTGCTAGGCCCTACATGGTCCCCTTTGACCCGAGCTGCAATGGCATTTGCCAAAGCCCATCACCAGAAGCAGCAAAAGCAGAACAAATTTGTTTCTTCCACCTGCCCTCCAGTATCTTCCAAGTGCCTCCCACTCTCAGAGTTTTACAAGAAACTAGTTAGCAAAGAACTGAGGAAATACTGACTGTAGGCTGAAACTTTTGTGCTTCAGTTGAGGCTGCAGCAGACAAGGGCATTCCTGAGGCAGTATTCCGTGTAATATTTTGGGTAATCTAAGCACCTCTTAAAATATATGTATATATATATATATATAAATAACATTTTTGTAAGCAAATACACATATATGCATATATATTTATATATCATTTTGCAAATGTTTGTATGTATTGTGAGAATTTTGATTTTTACCCACAATAAAAATAAATTAAAAAAAAAACAAAAAACAAAACAAAAAATACAACATTGGACAAAAACTATCATGAAAAACCATGATTTCAGATACATTTAACTCAGTTGGGAAAATGAACAAATGGATCCATAAGATACAAATAGATTTTAAAAAATAGGGTAGATTTTTCACTGCAAGTTCTTTGATGGTGAGGAGCTGCTTCTTTCCTGTTCCCTCTTTTATCCCAAGAATTGCACTGGGATGTGGTAGACATTCAATGAATATTTTTAGACAAGATATCAAAGAGTGTTCTTGTCTGGATGATTATATTATTTCTGGTTTAATACTTTTTTGAGCTCAAATTTGGATTTTTAAACTTTTCTATAATTAACATATTAACATGGAATATAAACACAATGGAATTAAATGAAAATTAAAACAATATAGATTGTGAGTGATAGAAGAAAGAGGATATTCAGTAACATAATGTACAGTGACAGAGAATAAGATGTGAAGGAGATAACTAAATTCTTGTCTTGACCACAGTCCTGATGAGGTGCGCTGGGTTCAACATGCTAATTGAACTCAGAATTTCAGTTTCTTAGCTGTGAAGGATGATAAGAAAAAACAGTATCTCATAAAAATTTCTAGACTATTAAGTGAGGAAATATATATATATATATACACACACATATAAATGTGCATGTTTATATGAATACAAATATGCATACCTGTATATGAAAATATTAATAAAGTAAAAAATGCTGCATATGAACTAAAATATTTGTAGATAAGATTTTATTGATGATGTTGAGACTTGAGATTATTTTTATTATTGGTTAAGATTCCAAAAGCACTGAGTTTAATAATAAAAGGAGATAAAGAAAGGCTTGCATTACCTCCTGAGAGCTTCCTTGTTGCTAAAATATGGCCCCTCTCTAAGACGAACTAAGCATATAAATGCAATAACTTCCCCTCAGTCTGGGACATGACTCCCCGTGATGAGTCTCCCTGGCAACAAGGTATTACTACCAAGCACCAATTAGCAATGCAGCTGGAAAAAGACCTTGACCAAATGGGGGAAAAGGTAAAGACAAATTAGTTTATATGGCTAAGAGACTTCAAAGTGAGTCGAGAGGTCATTCCAGAGGTTATACTTATGCATGTGTCAGCAGGATCTCATTGACTGCCAAATTAAGCACTACCTTAAATAGTGGGGCTCCAGAGGGCTCTGGAGACACCCAGGCACTGTGGTAGGGGCAGATAGCTCATGAGTTTGGTGCCTTGTCAGTGGGCCCTACTTTGGGATTTGTGATTCCAGTGTGACAAAATTGTGTTTTCCCTACACATGGCTCTTCTGTTCCTTCTATATGAACCTATAGTTGGTGTTAGAATTCATAGGTGTATGTCCAAGAGACTTGAATCTTTGGGCTGTCCATGTGCCAGCTGGGTCCCGAGATTCAATGGAATTGCAACACCTACTCTCAAGTTCATTGGACTCACCCAGAACAACTAAGAAGGAGGTGATGATGGACAACCACCATACCAAGGTACCAAGAGAGTCTACAACTGCAAGCAACATAGTCCCATTCATTGGCTTTATGGGTTTGAAGCCCCCTTTCAATAGGGGTGGAGTAGGCATTACCATCCCAGAATCCTCAGGATTGGGGAATGAACTATGGACTAGAGTGGACTTACTGGTATTCTGCTATAGAGTTATTGTGATTCTAGCAATGGAAGAACTTATATCATTTATGTGGAGGCAGTGGCAACTGGAGGTTCTGAGGTTAGGGAGAGGGAAAACACGTGTAATACAGGGGCATTTTGGGGAATTAGGAATTGTCCTGAATGACATAACAATGACAGATCAGGCCATTATATATCTTGCCATAACCAACAGAATTGTTTGGAAGAAAGTATAATCTACAATGTAAATGATAATCCATGCTTAGTCACAATGCTCCAAAATGTGTTAATCAATTGCAATGAATGTACCACACTAATGAAGGATGTTGGTAATGTGGGTAAATGTGAGCAGTGTGTAGAGAAGAGCATATGGGAATCCTCTATATTTTTATGTAACATTTATTTAATTTAAATGTCTTTAAAAATTTTTAAAAAAGGAAGACTTGGGATGAAACCAGAAAATAGTAAATGTCTATTAACTATTTAGCCATCTCAATTGCCTTCTTCTTCAAAGGTCCAGAGGGAAATTATAAATTGAAAACTTTTATCTACTCCCCTATTGAGCAGAGAGAAGGACAGTTGATGTCACTTTCCTCCTTTTTCTTGTATAGTAAACTATGGCCACACTCCATTTGATCATCTGGATGAGGCTCACAGCCTCATGTGGGTTATTGACAATATCATTCATTTTTACCTATGATCTATTTTTAAGGTGAATAGCAAATGTACTTTCTTCTTTGAATCTCTTTATATAACAATTATTTACCCTAACATATTAGGAAATGGGTTTTCAATTTCCAATTATTTATGGGCAAATGAATATATATTCCTATATTTTTGGATGATGTGGTTATTTTCCCAAGACTAAAATTTTCCAGAGCCAGAACTACTTATACTATTTCAGGTGGAGTTATCTCTGATGGTTAAAAAAAACAACAACAGGAAACAAAAGTCTGGATAATATTTATGTTCACCTAAAGAATTGATTATGGGATCCTTAAGACCTAAACTGAAGACTGCAGAGGTAAGATCTTGTCCTTGAAAGAACCAAGTCAGTGATACAGGTTCGGACTTCACAGCTGTACTGAAATGTGACTCCTCCATAAGCCAGTTGGGTGACCTCAGATAGATCAACTGAGAATATAGATTTTCTATTTTGCAAAAGGGGAACTAAAGAGTAAATACATCACAGTCTTTTTAAGTAGTGCAATTGTAGTAAAAAAAAAAGGGAAAATTTTGACATGCAACAAGCTCCAATTAAAGCCTTGGACTTGTAATTATTCTACTATTACAGCACTATTGATGATCTCTAGTTAAGCACCCACTAAGTTGTTGACAGTAAACACAAGCAATTGAATTATGAAGAATCGTGGTCAGGTAGGCCAGTTACTGCTGTGGTGCAGACATGGCATTCTGTCATCTGTCTGGTGTCCAGGGTTGATATTAAATAGGCTTGTTGAGAGTGATCTCAAATCAAATGATGCAGAGATATCCCAGCACCAACCCTCCTGCCCCCTGGTGCTCTTTGCTACATCCCATTTCTTCCTACATTTTGCAAACAGCTCTGAGGTCTTAATAAAACCAGTCACTGCACCTATCCTGCCTTCAATCATAGGTATAGACTAGAGCAGCAGGTGTGTTTTACAGTTTATCATACTGTTGAAATTATGCTCCAAGTCCAGTTTCCATCTTCAAATGAGGGTGATATTTGCTAGATTTTATTCAGTTTATGTATCATATCAGAGATAATATGGATATATGTTTCATAACATTAAATTCATTTTAAGTGTTGTCTACTGCATTAGCACACCAGAAATAGGACTGCAAATGATCTGAATATCATAATTAGTCATTAAATTATTACAAGTACTATATACAATATATTAGGAAGTGTTCCAAATTTATCCTCAAATATCCCTGCATCCTTACCACTTCCCCCAAAGAGGAGCTACTATTGCTTTTCTGTTGTTAAGGACTTTTATGATGATCATTTAATATTTGGGAAATAATTAAACTGCACAGAATGAACCTTCTTAGAAAATGTGGAAGATTATATTTATGATTCTATTCAGAAAGGTCAAATGTATTTTTTCTATTTATTTTACTTATTTATTTTGTAGTATATTTCAATTCTACTTTAAAGCATATTCATGTTTTTTTCCTGGAATAGACCCACTGTGTCCTTAAATGTAATTAAGTTTACATTTATCTTTAAATTGTCTTCAGGGTCTGACACAGTGACAGACTGTAAGCAGTAACTGAGAGCAGGAAACCAGTGAAATGGAGTCAGAGATATCTCAATGTTGTTCAAATTCCCTCTCTGCATCCCAGTTTCCATGAAAAATTGATTGTGGTGATTAATAAAGCAAACAGTGTTTGCAAAACAACTAAAATCCTCTTGGTAAACTCAGTGACTCCTTAAATATTAGTCCCCTAACCCTGAGGTATGGAACAAATGGTAGAAACTTATGAAGATGAAATTCAACTTAGAGAAGCATGTACTAGACACAAATGAGAGGGAATTCTCCATTAAGCTTAATCAGGGATTATAAATTTTACAAAATGAATACATTTTCTGGAACTATAAAAATGACCAATTCCAAATTCTTAAATCTATGAATAAGATATTGAAACTGGAGAACTTCTATCATAAGAAAATGAAAGAACTCACTCTTATATAAGTTCTGTACATTAATTTTATTGGATATTAATTCACTACACTAACAGTATATGTGACTACATATCTGTGATTAACAATGTTCTGACTATATTCACTATTTTTACCTCTTTAATCTTCAACACACATTAAGGTTAAGTCCAATAGACCTGGTAGATCATATCAGAAGAACTGTCAAAAATTTGGTAAGGCTTTGCTCAAAATAAGTTTTCAGTTATTTCCTGAATGCTTTCTATATTGGATATACTTCTGAATGTTTTAAAGGTCCCAAATGCCTCCTCAAACCAGAGAGGTAAATTCAATTCAGACTCCCATCAAAAATACTTTAGAATAAGGAGTATGACATCTAGTTTTTCAGTCATTCATTCCTTTATTTGCATAGATCCAGAATGCTATGAATTTCCAGTACTGCTGAAATATGATACTATCATCCAGTACATACTGATATATATATAATAAATTCAGGAAACACATTCTCCTGAACTTTTGCAATATCAGTATACTTTACCAACCCTTAAAACTCACAGTTGTGAATTCACTCATTTTAAACTAATTTGTTGAATAATAGGTAAACTATAATCTAATAATAAATACATTTGTGGAAATTTTGCTTACTAGCACAAATGGATAGACAAACACCCAAACATGCACAGAAAGACACAAATGCTCACTGGACATGCATGTCAGGTATGCACATCCCCATGAGTGATTCATGTAACCCCAATGTTCTCTTTTGTGCTCTTAGGTGAAACTTCATGAACAACATAACATGGCTGGACTACCATACTGGAAGCTCAGCTTTCATCCTGTTGGGACTCTTCAGTCAATTTAAACACCCAGTTCTCCTTGATGATTTTCCTTTATGATTTCTCCTTTATGATTTTGTGATTTTCTTGATGGCCATGTCTGAAAATGCCATCCTGATCCTTCTCATACACTCTGGTCTTCAACTCCACACACCCATGTACTTTTTCATCAGCCAGTTGTCTCTCATGGACTTGATGTACATTTCCATCACTGTGCCCAAGATGCTTACGGACCAGGACGTGGGTGTGAATAAGATCTCAGTTCCTGAATGTGGGATCCAAATGTTCCTGTATGTGACACTGGGAGGCTCTGAATTTTTCCTTCTTGGTTCCATGGCCTAGGACCGGTATGTGGCCACTGCCATCCTTTGCATTACTCTGTCCTCATGAACCACAGGGTTTGTATCTTCCTGCATCTGTGTGTTGGTTCTTGGACTCATTAGATGGCTTCATGCTTACTCTCATCATCATGTCCTTCCCCTTATGCAGATCCTGGGAGTTCCATCACTTCTTCTGTGAGGTCCCTGCCATAATGAAGCTCTCCTGCTCTGACACCTAACTCTAAGAGATTGTTTTGTACCTGTGCTGTGTCCTTCTGCTCCTTATCCGTGTGACAGTCATTTCAAGCTCCTACTTTTTCATCCTGCTTACCACTCATAAGATAAACTCAGCAGAGAGCTGGAAGAAGTCTTTTGCCACATGTTTCTCCCATATGACTGTGGTCATCCTGTTCATGGGGCTACCATCTACACCTATATGCTCCCCAGCTCGTACCACACTCCAAAGAAGGACATGGTGGTATATTTCTTTTAACCATACTCACATCTATACTAAACCCTTTAGTCTAGTAGACAAGTCTTAGGAATAAGAATATAAAAGGGGCTCTGAAAAAAATGTTGAATTTGGGTCTTGTCTCTCAAGAAACTATAAAGTAGTACATTTATGTAGTAGCTAATTCTTTTCTTTCTCTTTACATATGAGAATTTTAGAATCATATATCAGGAGTATTCCTCAGGGTCTAGTACCACGGTGTTGCATCTCATTGCCATAGCTTTTTAAGAGAATATTTGCCTGTAAAGGAATGCTCATTTGGAATGGATTCTCCATTCAAAATGTTGTTTAATATTATATTTTATTGATGCTACATCACCGAGATTCTGTCAGAAAGACATAATGAAAATATTTAGAGGTAAATTTCATGTTGTGTGCAAATAATGCTCGTAAGAGAGAGGGATAGAAAGTAAGAGAAGAGAAACTATGTTGTCACAATATTAATTAATATTAACAATAAATGAGTCTCGTGAAAGTGTGTACTGTGTTCTATGTACACATTCATTCTACACTTCTGAAATATAAAAATAATTTCCAAATAAAGAATTATAATATCAGACTTTACTCTCCTTTATTGAGCTCATACTCTTTATATGGTAGCAGTGTATTTAACTTAATTTCTTAGGAAGCATGGTCACTTCAATATGCTTATTTATTACTGAAAAATCCAGTTATCTGCACACCTTTGTGAACTACTACCTTGTTCCAAACCTGAAGTCATCCAGTGGGCATGAATAGTCTGCAAATGTTTGTATCATGTGGTAGATACAGGACCCAGGACTACATTGGTGAATGTGGGAAAATATGTATTCAGTATGGAAGGATAATTTTGGGAAGGTGACATCTAAGGTGGCTTTGAAGTTGTGATTAATTAGTCAAAGAAGAAGGGATACTTTACAAAATAGTCAAGCCCTAATTTATTCAGCAAATATTTCTTATGCTACTTTATAATCCAAAATCATAACTAAATGAGATTAAAATCTGAATAAATCATGGTTACTGCCCCCAAAACATTTGAACTCTGGTGTAATAGTATATGCAATTAAGTGCAATAAAGAACACAAATTTCTTTGACAATCATATGCAAAATTATCATTCATAATAAGGCATCACTTCTATTTGTGAAATGTGATTTGCCAACAAAAAGAACAACAAAAAGGTAGCTGAGAGAGGTTCCTGAAGCTGAATATTGAAATTGACTTCATGATACCCTCAGATAAGCACAGGAGGCTGGGGTTGTAGAGGTGGGGGCTGGGAATGTTCAGTTATATGATGCCAGAGAAAAGTCCCAGGGAGAGCAAATGATCAAAAGGTCGACCAAGAAGAACTGGTGACTCTTCCAGTGACTTGTTCTTTCTTGCTTCAATTTATGGCCCCATTTATTGCTCCTTTGTGACCCAGGGTTTTACAACTAGTAGTGTAATTATTACATTTTCATTTTAGAAATATCACTTTAGTGGTAAAAGATAAGAGAAGTGAAAGACTAGAAGCAAGGAGAGAGACCAGGAAAGAGACAATGGTGAGCTGACTAATGTTGAGGAAAGTCCCCACAAGGACAGAGATATTTGGGGTTAAGTGGAACCTTGTTAAATTTGTTAAATAAATTCACATATATGGTTGTATGTCTATCATTTTCAAATTGGCTGTATCCAGCTTGAAAAATCAGGTGGTTTCAAAATAGTTTCCCATTTCCCATAGATAACTTTCAATATTTTCATGACTGTAAAATACAGATCTTGAAGTGTTTTAGGTGAAGATGTTGGAAAACCAATTTCCAAAAATTTGAGAACAGTCTAACCAAGTGAATAAGATATGCACACATTTTTAAATTTGAAAAAATTTAGAAGTGCTTTTTTATGATTTCTCATTTTACTGGTCTATAATGATAAACCGTAGATATGGGCAACAGATTGTAGGTTTTTAGATTTTGGAACTATATTCTTCCAAAGATATTTGTTTGTCTGTACCATAACAAAAAAACAATTACTTTATCTTCAAAAGCAATTAGGGGACTGTGATTTGAAATCATTATTCAAATTTAGGTATAAAGTCACACTTGTTTAGATCTATAAGTCTGTAACATTTTTCATAATCTTATGATTTCTTCAAATGTAATCAAAGGATAAAGTTTGGTGAAACAGAAAATCTAAACCATTTTTCTAGGGATGGCATTGGAAATGAGGCTTAATAAACAAGATTAAATGCATTGACATTCACATAATGTTTTTTTTTTTTTAATTTTTAATTTATTTTTATTTTTATTTTATTTTATTTTTTTATATTATGGGTAAAAATAAAAATTCTCACAATACATACAAACATTTGCAAAATGATATATAAATATATATGCATATATGTGTATTTGCTTACAAAAATGTTATTTATATATATATATATACGTATATTTCAAGAGGTGCTTAGATTACCCAAAATATTACACGGAACCCACTGGGATTCCCATATTGCCCACCTCCCACACCTCCCACCACATCCCACACAAACATCTCCCACAGTGTGGCCCACCACCCTCAATGAACTTACACATCCTGGAGCCTTGCCACCAACCATAGAACACAGTTCATACTGTAGACTACACTCTCTCCCACTCAGTTCTGAGTGGTGTGTGCTGATTTAAAATGGCCTACATCCGTTGCCACAATAGTACTCAGTACAACCTCCAACTCCCAAAGAAGCCCCTGTATTTCAACTGCTCATCCCCTCCCTACCCCAAAAGTGTCAAGTGGCCACTGGCTCCACCTCATTGTTATAATTTCTTGCATTGCTAGAATCACCATATATGAACAAGAGAATACCATCAAGTCCACTCTAGTCCATAGTTCTTCCCCCAATCCTGAGGGGACTGGGATGGTGATGTCCACTCCAACTCCAAGTGAGAGAGGGCTTATATCCCATGGATATGGTGGGTGGGATGATCCTGCCTGCAGATGCAGGCCCTCTCCATTCCCTGGGATGGCCATTTCCCATCGTTGTCTCCTCACCAGATGACGTGGATGAGTCCATTGAGCTGTAGGGTAGGAGTTGCAGCTCCACCGAGATTTCATGCACACCTGGCACGTAGGTAGGCGGGAGGCTCCAGTCTCTGGAAGTATACCTAAAAACTCCAGCATCACATATAGGTTTGAATAGAAGGGACTGGTGAACCATGTGCAGGGAGGACTTATTTGAGTCTAATTCTGTCACTCTCAGGAGCACAGATTCCAAAATAGAACCCACTGATAAGGCATCAGTCTCTGGGGATATCCCCCTTTATATAGGACCTGGGTGTCTCCGGAGCTCTCAGGAACCCCTCTGTGTGGGGTGATAGGCACTTAGATGTTCTATGAGCTCCTACTGAGGTGTGCGTAAGAGTTACCCCTGGGATGACCTCCCGACTCTCTTTGAAGTCTCTTAGCCACTTGAACTCATTTGTCTTTACCATTTCCCCCTTTTATTCAAGGTCTTTTTCCAGTTGTGTTGCCAGTTGGCACTTGGTATTAATCCCTCGTAGCCTTTTATCCCCTTTTTTTCTTATGTAGTAAATAAATGCTTTCTGTATCCATTAGTCTCAAAGTTCTGAAAATGTAACCCCCTAATGCTCTAACTAGGAGGACCCTGGGTTGTACAATGCAAGTGACTCTTTTTAACAAGAAAATGAAATATTGACCTCTAAAATGCTTTAAATTTTTTTTTTAAATTTAGTACACTATCTTGAGTATTTTGCCAAGTCAGAACATGGAGAATGGATCATATTCCATAGAATGGATTTGTTATCAATTTTTAAATAGTCTGTTATTAAAATCATGGGGTTATTTTGAATCTTGCCCACTCTCACTTGGAGATGGAGTGTACATTACCATCCCTGTCCCCTCAGGATTGGGGGAAGAGCTATGGACTACAGTGGACTTAATGGTATTCTGTTGTAGACATATTGGGATTCAAGCAATGGAAGAAATTATAACAGTGAGGTGAAGCCAGTGGCCACTAGACACTTTCGGGGTGGGGAGGGGAAGGGCAGTTGTAATACAGGGGCATTTTCAGGGCTTGGGGGTTGTCCTGAGTGACATTGTGGCGACAGATATAGGCCATTTTACAGCAGCATATACCATGCAGAACTGTGTGGGAGAGAGAGTGGCCTCTGATGTGAACTGTAGTCTATGCTTAGTGGCAAAGCCCCAGGAAGTTTATATTCATTGCAGGTGATGTGCCACACTAATGAAAGAGGTTTATGTTAGATGCTATGGGAGGTATGGGAGGTGGAGATCATGGGAATCCCTGTAATTTTTGTGTAACATTTATGTAATCTAAGCATTTTTAAAATATATATGAAAAAAATTTTTGATTGTTTTGGGAGCAGATGTGGCTCAAATGGTTGAGCACCTGCCTCCCACACAGGAGGTCCCAGGTTTGGTTCCCAGTGTCTCCTGAAAAACAAAAATGAACAACAAGCAAAACAAATGAAAAAAGATACAGACCATTATATATTTTGTCTTAACTTACAAAATTGTGTGGGACAGATTGTAAACTATAACGTAAACTATAATCCACAGTTAGTGGCAATGCTCCAATATGTGTTCATCAATTGTAAGACATGTACCCCACTAATGAAGGATGTTGTTATTATGGGAAAGTGTGGGAGGTGGAGTCAGGGGAGCATATGGGAAACTTTTATATTTTTTATGTAACATTTATGTAATTTAAAGCATTAAA
>JAKSZT010054332.1:1608343-1660355 GCA_026826555.1 Tolypeutes matacus
ACAGAATTACTTGCTAATGACAAAGATTTTTTTTTGAAAACTCTATGCAAAATGCCAATTTGCATACTATTAAAAATTAGGCAAATTAATCCATCAGCCAAGACAGAGAAACAATTCTCATATTCTCATTGTGTTGGATAGTCTCTGTCCTACTCTCAATTGCCTATCTGCATTTCCATGTCATGTCTGTTCTGTGACTCAGGTAGGGATAATTTGGCCTTTTGTATTTCGCATGGTTTAACCAATGAGAGATCCTGTCAGGAGACTGGAGGGTAAGAGTAGCCTGAGATCTGGATATTTCCTCTCTCACCAATATCACTCCAAGACTGATCCTGGCAGTCACAGAGTACATCAACTTATGACCTCAGATATTACCAGGGTTCACACTTCCCTGAAGTTAACATTTCATTGAATCCAAGACATGCTGTTCTTTTCATTATCTATCAGGCCAAAGCCTGGAGATAACTTCCCCATGTTGCTGGATTTGGGTGATTCTCCATTGCTTGATGGCTTTCCTTAACCCTGACCATTTTTTTTTAAGGAAGTACCGTGATTGAACCTGGGATTTTGTACATGGGAAGCAGTTGCACAACCACTTGAAGTATATCTCCTGCCTCCTGCCCATTTTTAAGCTCTCCCTTTCCTGCCGCATCCCTGATATAATCACTCATTTATTAGCTATACTTTGGAAATAGTTAACAATATTATTTTTTCCTTTTAGATGATATGTTTGGATGTACATTTCTCTCATTAACTGTGATATAGCATGTTTTTATATGTTTATATATCATTCCCAATTTTGAATTAAACATCTGTAAAATTTGTCTATTTTTTGACTGAATATTTTGTCTTATGTATGACATCCAAAATAACAAATAGAAAATGCCAGACCTAAGTAGAAGTTTTGTCAGGGCCCAGATCATACCACTGCCAGACACACAGTGAGAACACAATGGACACTAGTTTATCTAAGGTTACTTTCTATCCCTCTTCTTTAGAACATATACAATCCCCAGTATGTTCACTGGAAGGAAGTAGGAGGAGACCTAGGACTGTGAATGTCTGAACACTTCTCAGAAATGATCTAAATTATCAGAGGCTAGTTACCTCAGTGAGCCTACGATATCATTACCTGGTAAGTTTGAAGTTGTTCAATCCCAGGTCTGTTATATTCCAGCAAAGTCAAAGCTTTGGAGAATAAAATGATTCATTAAAGAAAATCTCACACAGTGCCTCATTCCTCCCACCCTTTGCTGGAAGGAAAATCAATTGAAGTGATGTATATAATTCAAACCAATTTTCTTACATACAAGTATCAAAATATCAAGTATTTATTTTACATATATTCAAGAGATAAAGGAGGTCTGATAACAAATCCCAAAATATATAATGCCCTCAACACAGAAGAATAACATTTCTAACTCACATAAAGTCTGAATCAGATGCTATTATTGGTAGGGGACTCTCTTTTGCATGGTAATGCAGATACTCAATTTCCTGACATAATTTGGCTTTGTTATCAACCTTGATTTACTTCCAATTTTATATGACCATTCTACCAACAGATGGCAGAAGGGAAAAGAACATGGAAAAGAGTTTTTGGGAGATTTTCTTCACATCCGTTTTGTTGAGAAATAGTCACATGGGCACACCTAACTACAATGGAGGACGGGAAATGAGGTTGAGCTCACTGTCTGGGAAGAAAAGGTAGAAATTCAGTGGACAGCAAGCCAGTCTCTCCCACCTTCTTCCAATTTACATTCATGTCATCATTCTGCCTAGATTGTTCTGAATCTATGAATTCAATTAACCTTGATGTTTTCAGAGTTTCCTATCTTTTCAGGAATAAATATAGTTCAATTTACTGAATCATATTAATAGCGTCATAATTCTCTAAGTAAATAATTTATAAAATTTTAATTTTATTTATTAATTTATGCACTAAAAGAATGCCAGATTTCTCCTATTTTTTCAATTAACAAAATATTATAAAGTACACATTGATCATGCTTTTTAAAATTTGTAAAATGATATATAAATATATATGCATATATGTGCATTTGCTTATAAAAATGTTATTTATATATATATAAATATATTTTAAGAGGTGCTTAGATTACCTAAAATATTATATGGAACCCACTGAGATTCCCATGTTGCCCACCTCCCATACCTCCCACCACATCCCACGCAAACATCTCCCACAAGTGTGGCCCACCACCCTCAATGGACTTACACATCCTGGGGCCTTGCCACCACCCATAGAACACAGTTCACATCGTAGACAACACTCTCTCCCACACAGTTCTGAGTGGTGTGTGCTGATTTAAAATGGCCTACATCTGTTGCCACAATGGTACTCAGGACAACCTCCAAATCCCAAAGAAGCCCTTGTATTTCAACTGCTCATCCCCTCCCTGCCCCAAAAGTGTCAAGTGGCCACTGGCTCCACCTCATTGTTATAATTTCTTACATTGCTAGAATCACCATATGTGTACAACAGAATACCATCAAGTCCACTCTAGTCCATAGTTCTTCCCCCAATCCTGAGGGGACTGGTATGGTGATGTCCACCCCACCTCCAAGTGAAAGAGGGCTTATATCCCATGGATATGGTGGGTGGGATGATCCTACCTGCAGATGCAGGCCCTCTCCATTCCCTGGGATGGCCGTTGCCCATCGTTGTCTCCTCACCAGGTGACTTGGATGAGTCCATTGAGCTGTAGGATAGGAGTTGCAGCTCACCCAAGATTCCATGCACACCTGGCACATAGGTAGGCCAGAGGCTCCAGTCTCTGGAAGTATACCTAAAAACTCCAGCATCACATACAGGTTTGAATAGAAGGGACTGATGAACCATGTGCAGGGAGGACTTATTTGAGTCCAATTCTGTCACTCTCAGGAACACAGATTCCAAAATAGAGCCCACTGATAAGGCATCAGTCTCTGGGGCTATTCCCCATGATATAGGACCTGGGTGTCTCCAGAGCTCTCAGGAGCCCCTCTGTGTGGGGTGATAGGCACTTAGATGTTCTATGAGCTCCTACTGAGGTGTGTGTAAGAGTTATCTCTGGGATGACCTCCCGACTCTCTTTGAAGTCTCTTAGCCACTTGAATTCATTTGTCTTTACCTTTTCCCCCTTTTATTCAAGGTCTTTTTCCAGTTGTGTTTCCAGTTGGTACTTGGTATTAATCCCTCGTTGCCAGGAAGGCTCATCCCCAGGAATCATGTCCCACGTTGGGGGGAAGGTAATGCATTCATATGTTGAGTTTGGCTTAGAGAGAGGCCACGTTTGAGCAACAAGGAGGCTCTCAGGTGGCAACCCTCAGGCACCCCACAACAGCAAGCTAAGTCTCAGTTACAAGAGCAAAGACTCACAAGGGTAGTCATCAATAAAAAGAACTCATCAGTGGGTCATCCTCTTTTGACAGACACTGTCCCTGTACTCAGAGGACTATTGCTGCTCCCTTGGAGACTGTGGCAGAGCTCTCCAGGCTAGGAATTCAGATTCCCTCATTTATTGTGTGATTGTCCACCCATTGTGACCATGCCCCATCTTTTGATCTTTTGAACGATTTTGTATATCTTTCATGTATATTCGGATGAACTAATTCCCATGAAACTTCCTTCCCAGACACCCCCCACCAATAATCCCCTGCAGTACCCATTGTAACCCTTCTGTGATCCAAATCCTCCATGAACATGTAGTCCATAAAATAATCAAATACACTTACTAGGAAAAAGAAACAAAAATGATAAGCTTACATGCAAGAGACAAACATAAGGAAAATCAGGGGGAAAAAAAAAAAAGAGAGTGGAAAAAAAACAACAACAATAAAAACACACAAATAAAAAACAAAACAAAACAAAATATAATTAGCAGATTGGGACATTCAAAAAATGGGGAAAAAATCAAAAGAAATGCCTTAAAAAATATATATGTATATATATATATTTATTCTTTTTTTTTTTTTCCTTCTCTCTTTCCTTTCTCCTCCTTCCTTTTATCACTGTGTTATTGGATGTCCGGTGTGCCGTGACACCTTCCCCCTCTCAATCCCCATTGTCTCCCAATTTTTCATTTAATTTTCAAAGAAGTTTTAGGTCACAGCAAAGTCACACACAGAGTGCTGGATACTCCCAGATAGCAAACCACACCCCCTTCCCCAGCCCATATTAAACGCTCCCCCTTTTTTTTTTGGATGTTAGCATTGTTATAACTGTTATACAGATAGCAAAAATAGCAACTAAACATCGTCAATGATTTACAGTGCAGTTTACAATTTAGATGATAAAGTTTAATAATTTTGATGATATTTACCATGTCCTATGTCCATTACTGTAAGGTAATGAAAAACCTTCCCCATGACCACCAAAAACCCCATTAGATCCTGACTGTTCCCTTCCGCCTAGCCCCCCAGGACCCATGATACCACCCTATCCCGACCCATGGAATGTCAAGATTCACAGTTACATGCCCTGGGAATTTGAACCTGCCCTTCCTAATCCACCCACCCACCAGTGCTGCACCACCAAACCCAGTAACAACACCATCCATCTGCCCCATCCCCTAACATGCAACCACACTCTATCCCTTTACCATAGATTATGTCCATATGGGTGATGGCTCAAAGCCTGCTCTTCTCTTACTCTCACTTGTTAACCTATCTTTCAGACTATGGTTCTCAGAGACTGCTCACTTTCCTCAGTTCAGATCAGTTAGGTCATATACTGTTTATCCTTCAGTGCATGGCTTGCTTCACTCAACATAAGGTCTTCAAAATTCATCCAGGTTATTCCATGTGTTAGCACTTTGTTCCTTCTTACAGCTGAGTAATAATCTATTGTATGTATGTACCACATTTCGCTTATCCATTCGTTTGTTGATGGGCACCGGGGCTGATTCCAACTTTTGGCAATGGTGAACAATGCCGCTATGAACATTGGGGTGCATATATCTGTTTATATCTTTGCTTTCAGTTCTTCTGGGCATATACCCAGCAGTGGAATTGCTGGATCATACGGAAGATCTATTGTTAGTTTTCTGAGGAACCGCCAAACTGTCCTGCACAGTGGCTGGACCATACCACAGTCCCACCAGCAGTGGATGAGGGCTCCTATTCCTCCACATCATCTCCAACATTTAGTGTCTCCTGTTTTTTTAATAGCTGCCATTCTGATGGGTGTAAGATAGTATTTCATTGTAGTTTTGATTTGCATTTCCCCGATAGCAAACGATGTTGAGCATTTTTTTCATGTGTTTTTTAGCCATTTGTATTTCTTCCTTGGAGAAGTGTCTTTTCAGGTCACTTGCCCATTTCTTAAATGGGTTGTTCATCTTTTTATTTTCAAGGTGTAGGATTTCTTTATATATGCAGGATATTAGGCTCCTATCAGATTTATGGTTGCCAAATATTTTCTCCCATTGGGTAGGCTGCCTTTTTATTTTCTTAATAACATCCTTTGAGGTGCAGAAGATTTAATTTTCATGAGATCCCATTTATCTATATTTTCTCTTGCTGTTCATGCTTTGGCTGTGAAGTTCATGAAACCATTTCCTATTACAAGGCCCTGTAGAAGCTTCCCTACATTACCTTCCAAGGTCTTTATGGTTTTGGCTCTTATATTTATATCTTTGATCCATCTTGAGTTGATTTTTGTATACGGTGTGAGATGGTATACTTCTCTCATTCTTTTGGGTATGGGTATCCAGTTCTCCAAGCACCACTTGTTAAAGAGGCCATTCTCTCCCAACTGAGTGGGCTTCATGGCCTTGTCACATATCAGATGACTGTATATGCGAGGATCTATATCAGAACTCTCAATTTGGTTGCATTGGCCAGTAGGTCTATCCTTGTGCCAATACCATGCAGTTTTGATCACTGTAGCTTTGTAGGATGTTTTAAAGTCAGGTAGTGTGATACCTCCAACTTCATTTTTCTTTTTCAATATGTCTTTGGCAATTCGGGGCCTCTTGCCTCTCCAAATATATTTTGTGGTTAGTTTTTCCAGTTCTTAAAAAATACAGTGTTGACTTTATTGGGATTGCAGTAAATCTGTTTGGGTAGAATAGACATCTTGATTAGGTTTAGTCTTCCTGTCCATGAACAGGGAATATTTTTCCATTTATTTAAGTCTTCTTTGATTTCCTTTAACAGTGTTGTGTAGTTTTCTGTATATGAGTCCTTTACATCTTTAGTTAAATTTATTCCTAGTTATTTGATACTTTTATTTACTATTGTAAATGGTATTTTTTTCCTGATTTCCTACTCAGTTTGCTTGTTATTGGTGTACAGAAATGCTCCTGATTTTTGAGCATTGGTCTTACAGCCTGCAACATTACTGAACTCCTTTATAAGTTCTAGAAGCCTTGTTGTAGATTTCTCAGGGATTTTTATGTATAGGATCATGTCATCTGCAAATAATGAAATTTTTATTTCTTCTTTTCTAATCTGGATGCCTTTTATGTCCTTTTCTTGTCTCAGTGCTTGTGCAAGTACTTCTAAGACAATGTTAAATAGGAGTGGTGATAGTTGACATCCTTGTCTAGTTCCCGATCTCAGAGGGAAGGCTTTTAGTATTTCACCGTTGAAAATGATGTTAGCTTTGGGTTTTTCATATATACCCTTTATAATTTTCAGAAAGTTTCCATCTATTCCTATCTTTTGTAGTGTTTTTCTGAGGAAAGAGTGCTGTATTTTGTCGAATGTTTTTTCTGTATCTATAGAGTTGATCATGTGATTTTTTTTTCTTTCAATCTGTTTAGGTGGTGTATTAAATTGATTGATTTTCTTATATTGAACCATCCTTGCATACCCAGGATAAAACCTACTTGGTCATGGTGTATAATCCTTTTTAAATTTGGTTGAATGTGATTAGCAAGTATTTTGTTAAGTATTTTAGCATATAGGTTCATTAGAGAAATTGGTCTTTAATTTTCCTTTCTTGTGGTATCTTTATTTGGTTTTGGTATTAGGGTAATGTTCGCATCATAGAATGAGTTAGACAATATTCCTTCTACTTCTATTTTTTGGAAGAGCTTAAGTAGAATTGGTGTTATCTCTTTCTGGAATGTTTGGTAGAATTCAGCTGTGAAGCCATCTGGTCCTGGACTCTTCTTAGTTGGGGGGTTTTTGATGACTGAGTCTATCTCTTTACTTGTAATTGGACTGTTGAGTTCATCTATTTCTTCTTTCATCAATGTCGGCTGTTTGTGGGTTACTAGAAACTTGTCCATTTCCTCTAAATTATCATTCTTGTTGGCATAAAATTTTTCAAAGTATCCTCTTATGATACTCTTTATTTCTGTGGGGTCCGTAGTGATATACCCTTGCTCATTCCTTATTTTATGTATTTACAGCTGTTTTCTCTTTTTCTTTGTTAGTCTGGCTAATGGTTTGTCGATTTTATTGATCTTCTCGAAGAACCAGCTTTTGGTTTTGTTTATTATTTCCAGTGCTTTCTTATTCTCTATTTCATTAAGTTCTGCCCTAATCTTTCTCATTTCCTTCTTTGTACTTCCTTTACTTTTAGTCTGTTGTTGTTTTTCCAATTCCTCCAAGTGTGCAGTTATGTCTTCAATTTTAGCTCTTTCTTCTTTTTTAATAAATGAATTTATGGCTATGAACTTCCCTCTCAAGACTGCTTTCACTGCATCCCATAGGTTTTGATATGTTGTGTTGTCGTTTTCATTAGTTTCAAGGTAGTTACTGATTTCTTTTGAGATTTCCTCTTTGACCCACTGTTTGTCTAAGAGTGTGTTGTTTAACTTCCATATCCTTGTGCCTAACCTGTTTCTCTGGCCTTTAGTGATTTCCAATTTCATTCCGTTGTTGTCAGAGAAATTTCTTTGTATAATCTCAGTCTTTCTGAACTCATTGAGTGTTGTTCTGTCACCTACTTTGTGGTCTATTTGGAGTATATTCCATGTGCACTAGAGAAGAATGTAAATCCCACTGTATTTGGGTGCAGTGTTCTTTATATGTCTATTAAGTCCAGGTCTTCTAATGTATTGTTGTGTGCCTTAGTTTCTTTATTGATTCTCTGTCTAGATGTTCTGTCTAATGATGATAGTGGTGTGTTGAAGTCCCCTGCTATAATTGTAGAGGCATTTATTTCTCCTCTTAGTTTTTCCAGAGTTTGCCACACGTATTTTGAGGCACCCCGATTATGTACGTAAATGTTGATGATTGTTCTCTCTTCTTGAGAGATTACTCCTTTTCCTAATATGTAGTGTCCATCACATTTACAACAGTTTCACATTTAAAGTCTATTTTGTCTGATATTGGAATAGCTACTCCTGCCCTTTTTTGGCTATTGTTAGTTTGTAAAAATGATTTTCCAGCCATTCACTTTCAGCCTCCTCGAATCCCTGGGTCTAAGTTAGGTTTCTTGTAGACAGCACATAGATGGATCATATTTTCTTATCCATTCTGCCAATCTGTGTCTTTTGATTGGTGAATTTAATCCATTAACATTCAGTGTTATTACTCGTAACGAATTTCTTACTTCAGCCATTTTGTCTTTGGGTTAATGTATGTCATATGTTGTTTTGTTTCTCTTTTTGTCTTTTCAGTTGTTTTTAAACTCTCTTCCAACTCTCTCTCCCTTGTTTTTTCCTTTCAACTTGTAGAGATTCCTTTAGTATTTCTTGAATTGCTGGTTTCTTCTTGACATACTCTCTTAATTTCTGTTTATCTGTGAATATTTTGAACTCTCCATCATTTTTGAATGTCAGTTTTGCTGGATAGATAATTAGCGGCTGGAAGTTTTTTTCTTTTAATGTTTTGACTATGTCATACCACTGTCTTTTTGCCTCCATGGTTTCAGCTGAGAAATCAGCACTTAATTTTATTGTGCTTCCCTTGTATGTGATGGTTCTCTTTTCTCTTGCTGCCTTGAGTATTTTCTCTTTGTCGTGAGCATTGGACATTTTGACAAGTATATGTCTTGGAGTTGGCCTGTGGGATTTATGCTATTTGGGGTGCGCTGTGCTTCCTGGATCTGCACATCCACCTCTCTCAATAGAGTTGGGAAGTTTTCAGCCATTATTTCCTTCAACACTCCTTCTGTTCCCTTTCCCTTCTCTTCTCCTTCTGGGATGCCTATAATGCGTATTTTTGTGCGTTTTATATTATCGGTTAATTCCCTGAGTCCATGCTGGATTTTTTCTATCTTTTTGTCTATCTGTTCTACTATCTCTTTGATTTCAGCTGTATTGTCTTCTATATCACTAATTCTTTCCTCTGCCTGTTCAAATCTGCTGTTATGTGAGTCTATCATCTTTTTCATTTCTTGGATTGTGCCATTGTTCACCATCATATCCATTATCTTTTTAGGCATGTTTGCTATTTCTTCAGTATGTTCTCCCAATGTCTTCTTTATATCCTTAATCTCTTACTTCAGTTCTTTAAGTTGGTCCATGATATTTGTTTGGATAGCTTTGATTAGTTGTTTGATGTTCTGCATCACTTCCTGGTTTTTATTTTGTTCATTGGACTGGTCCATGTTTTCCTGTTTCTCAGAGTCATTTGTATTTTTTTGTTGCCCTCTGGTCATCATATTACCTTGATGGGTTTGTTCAGTTGATTCGCTTTTCTCTATGCTCTAGAGTTTTATTTAGCTGTTGGTTCTGCATGTGAATTAAGTTTTCTCTTTGGAAGTTTTTCTTCTTATTTTATTTCCTTACTTCTTTCTATGTTCCCATTCCGTCCACGCCATTGATCCGTGCAGTTAGATATCCCAAGCTTCTCACTCCACACGTGCACAGCACAGACCCCCGAGCAGGACCCCGTCCACAATCCACCTTACTCTGGGAGCTTGCAGTGTGTACCCTCCTTCACTAATGCCATCTTTGCCCCTCCTCCGATCATGCTTTTTGTGTATGTATCCATGAAGGTGAGTAAGATTTTTCCCTTGGTATATAGTCAATTTGGAAATTTTTGTTCTTGTTAAGTAGTCTTTGGACTCTTAAAATTTTACTAGATTTTGAAAAAACTCATTTAAAAAATTTTATTTCCCTCACTTAATTGAGATATATTTATGAAGCATTAAAAAACAAATTAATTGTTATATATCTGAGAGTTAAACAATAAGCAAAACCCAAAACTATATAGTTTGCTAAATAGCTGGTTGGAATTTGTTTTCATTGTTGTTTGATTTTCTCAGTTGTATGCTTTGTACTGATTTTTATTCATTCTTCTTTGTTAATAAACACGTTAAATTGTGTGGATGTTTTCCTGAACAAAATTTTGTTTTTCATAGTGTTTAGTGTGTGATTTATTTATTATTATTCCTTTTTAACTTATAAGTCCATCTATTTCCAGATTGGTCTACCCTTTTTTAAATAAAGATTTTGAAAGTGCTTTAAAAATTTCATTGCATCTGTATATATTTTTGTACAATACATTTTCTTGTTTAATTTTCTGTGGTATGAGAATGCAGTCTAAGTCATACTTTGTGGATTTCACTTATATTTAAAATATGCTAAGGAAAATCCTTTGTGGGAAATCCATAAGTTTTCATCAAGCTTATTATTGCATGTTTCAAATCCTGAAAGCCATTTCTGCTTCCAGGATAATTCAGCTTTCTACTTTCAATACAAGAAGTAGAGTGAATATTCTTCATAGAAGAGGATGAAGTACCTTCTTTGTTTTTAAACAAAAATACTGAAGCATCATTGTTACAGGAAAGTCTAAGAAAATTCACAGTGATGAATAATTGCTTGTGTGATTGTCACAGAGTATAAAAGAGTCATCTTTATGTCTTCAGGTTGAAAGATAAGAAGTTTGAACATATTGAAATAAATAAGTTTGATTCTACAGCCTTCTCAATTTTATCTTTGTTCCCTAACATATGATAAAATAAATGAATGAATGAATGAATGATAAATGAATGAATTATGATAGATAGATAGTGTCATAGGTTCAAGAAAAATCTCCTTGGCATAATGAAGATGTAATTATGTGACCACTACATTTTTGCTCCTCTCGCATTGGGAGAAATATACTATATACACATTCTTCCAATTTATTTCCCAGCACGGCATTCCCCTTTAACTAACTATAGTGTTGTATATTTGACAGGACTCTATCCAATACTGCAGAACACCACCAGGTTCTCTGTCTGTGTCATTAGATTTCCTCTAGGCTAAAGACCCTCCTTTGCAGCCAAGAAAAGAGGTGGGATCAGGTTCAAATGTGTTTCCATACTGAGTTACTGAAAATGAATGCCAGTTTGGATCATGTTTAGGTAAAGTTAAGAAAACACTTTAAATTTCACTAGATCAAAATCTGAAATATCTTTCCTAAATCCTCCTGCCGTCTTCACCTTATCAGGATCAACGTTTTTTCTCCCGATTAATTCCAACCTGTCTCCTCCCAGTTTCTAGAACACATCAAAATCTTTCTCTCTTTGATCTTCCAGCATGCTACTTCTGCCTCTAGTGTTCTCTCCCCAACTGACTTCCTCCTCCATACACACACAGAGGCACACACTCCTGCCACTGCTGGCCTTCATGGCTCAGCTTCACATAAAAAGAATTTTTCTGAATTTAGAAATAGTCCCACAAAATCTGGTATAAAGTAACACTTGAAAAGTAAGGGAAACTTTCATAGAGCTTGTGATATCATTAACTTTAGGAGCTGTTATGAGTAATACATAGAAGAATAGAAATGGAATAGTTTTGAGAAAAACTGCACAAAGTACACAAGAATTGAAAGATGAATTAAATCTATCCTTATTATTACAATATGGACATTTTAAGTTTTGCTTTATCTTTCCATATTTTCTTCACAAAATGATGGTTTTGTTTATCTGTTTTTCACTCTAAACTAACCTATTTGAAGATCACTAAAATCTTGAGTTTGAAGTTACTATTAGATTGAAGGATTATTGTTGATTAGGTGGAATAAGTAAAGGAGGATTGGTTTTAAATACAACCAGGCTTCAGTTTCAATCCTACAAGTGCGAATTAAAATCTAAAAAGCTGTGTAATATTTGAGAGTTTTCCAAAGTCCTCAGAATTTCCCTTGCTTCACTATTTTTGCATTTACATTTTTAATTGCTCATTACACAGCACAATATCTTGCTACAGGTATCTTAGCTAAAATTAGCTTTTAATCATCCTTCAAATTACTGTTCAATCATCTTTTGTTCTCAAGAAGACTTTCCTGTTCCTTGTTATTTGCTTACTGACTAGCAGGTATATCAGCTGTAATTATACATCCATCATTAACTAATAAGTAATTAATGATATTGCTATTAAACTGTAAATGAGAATAGTGCTTTTTCTTTCTATGTTCTTCTCCTGTTCTTTTTCTCTCTCTCTTTTTCCTTTTCCTTCCTTCTCCTCTTCTCATTCTTCTTCTACTTAATGTTTTATGTTCAGAGCCTAGCACAGTGTTTCGCATATAGTCAGTACTCCATATATTTTAAATGATTCAATTAATCATGTAATTTGGCCTTGGCACCTGTGGACTCCAGCAATATCTGATTCCAGTCAATGCCCATGTCATTTGCTCATCATGATTTTTAAAATATATTTTTATTACAGAAGTTGTGAACTGACAAAACAATCATGCACACATATGGAATTCCCATACAATACCTCTTGACCAACAGAACACAACATAGAAGAACATTTGTTGCAAATTATGAGATAATATTATTATGATCCATAGGATACATTTGGCATATTATCAACACAGAACATCTTTTTCATTGATGCAGGAATATTACAGTAATGCTACTAACTATGGTCCATAAGTTACATTAATTGTATTTTCCCGTTCTTCTCCAAATGCCAACCACTCAGCAATAGAGACATATATCTATTCTAGTTCAAAAAAGGACATTCTTGTATTTGTACTATTAACCACAATTCTCATCCACCTCTGGTTCACTGTGTTATTCAGTCCCTAGATTATTCTCTAGCTTACTTTCAGTTGACATTTATATCACTAGACTACCCTTTTCAGCCACAATCCCATTTATGGAGCAGCTGCATTAGTTCTACTCATTAAAATGTGTTACCATCAACTCTATCCAGTTCCATGCTTTTACAGTAAAGTTAATTAAAAATTCTACACACATTAAGCATCTGTACATCTTCTCAGCCCTCCTTTTAACTCATAATAGCCTATAACCTAGGTTTTAACTCTATGCATTTATTCATCATATTTAATTCATATTAATGAGACCATGTAATAACTGTCTTTTTGAATATGCTTCATTTCACTCAACATAATGTCTTCAACATTCATCCATGTTACCATAAGTGTCCCAATTTCATTTCTTCTTACTGCAGCATAGTTATTCCATCATACGTATATACCACATTTGTTTATCGATTCATTGGTTGATGGACACTTGGGTTGTTAACATCTTTTGGCAATTTGAATAACAGTGCTATGATCATTGGTGTGCCAATGTATGTTCAAGTCACAGTTTTCAGTTCTTCTGGATGTATTCATAGTAGAAGAATTGCTGGATCATATGGCATTTCTATATTTTGCTTCCTGAGGAACCACCAAACTGTATTCCACAGAGGCTGCACCATTTTTCATCCCCACCAAGAGTGTAGGAGTGTTCCTATTTCCCCACATCTTCTCTAGTACTTATTGTTTTCTGTTTTTTTAAAATACTGGTCATTCTATGTGGTGTGAGATGTTATCTCATTGTTGTTTTGATTTGCATTTCCCTAAGAGCTAGTGATATTGAACATTTTTTTTCATTTCTTTTTGGTCATTTGTATTTCTACTTTGAAAAAGTCTGTATTTAAATCTTTTGCACATCTTTAAAATAAATTTCTTGCTCTTTTATTGTTGGGTTGTATTATTACTTTATATAACATGGATATCAAAGCTTATCAGATATGTGCTTTCCAAATATTTTCTCCCATTGAGTGGGATGCCTTTTCATCTTCTTGACAATATCCTTTGAATAACAAAAATGTTTACGTTTGAGGAGGTTCCATTCATCCGTGTTTTCTTTCATTGCTCATGCTTTCAGTGTAAAATTTAAGAATGTACCACCTACCCCCAGGTCTTGAAGATATTTTCCTATATTTTTTTCTAGGAGCTTTATGGGTGTAGTTTTTACCTTTAGGTCTTTGATCCATTTTGAGTTAATTTTTATAAAAGGTGTGAGATAGGGGTCCTCTTTCTTTCTTTTGGTTATGGATATCCAGTTCTTCAAGCACCATTTGTTGAATAGACTATTCCACACCAGCTGGGAGGGTAGGATAGGCTTGTCAAAAATCACTTGACCATAGAGATGAGGGTCTGTTTCTGAACCATCAGTTTGGTTCCATTGGTCTATGTGTCTACGTTTATGCTAGTGCCATGTTGTTTTTTCCACTGCAGTTAGGTAATATGATTTAAAAACTAGAAGTGAGATTCCTCCAACTTCCTTTTTCCATTTTCAGCTGCTTCTGGTTATTTGGAGTCTCTTATCTTTCCAAATAAATTTGGTAATGTGTTTTCCATTAGTTTAAAAAGTGCTGGTTGAACTTTTTACTGGGATTACATTGAACCTGCATATCAATTTGGGTAGAATTGACATCTTAATGATATTTAGTCTTCTGATCCATGAGCATGGAATGTTCTTACAATTATTTAGGTCTTTTTAAAACAATTTCTTTTAGCAATGCATGGTAGTTTTCTGAATACAAGTGCTTTACATCCTTGCTGAAGTTTTTTTCCTAAAAATTTGATTCTATTAGTCGCTATTGTAAATGGAATTTTTTTCCATGATTTCCTCTCCAGATTGCATATTACTAGTGTACATAAACAACACTGATTTTTGTATATTGATCTTGTATCCCGCCACTCTACTGAAATCATTTATTAGCTAGAGTAACTTTCTTTTAGCTTTTTAAAGACTTTCCAGGTATAAGATCATATCATCTGTAAATAGTAAAAGTTTTACTTTTTCCTTTCTGAATTGGATGCCTTTTATTTCTTTTTCCTGCCTGATTGCTCTAGGCAAAACATCTAACACTATAATGAACAAGAGGGATGAAAGTGGGCATCCTTGTCTTGTTCCTACCTCAACAGGAAAACTTTCAATCTTTTACCATCAAATACAATGTTAGCTGTAGGTTTTTCATATATGACCTTATCATGTTGAGAAAGTTTCCTTCAAAATATGAAAAAATACCTTTGTTGTATCTTTATCAAGAAAGGTTGTTGTATTTTGTCAATTGCCTTTTCTACATCAATCAATAGGATCATGTGATATTTTGTTTTTGATTTATTAATGTGATGTATTATGCTGACTGGTTTTCTTGTGTTGAAACACCCTGTGTGCCTGGTTAACCATTTGATCATGCTGAATAATTTTTTTAATGTGTTGTTGGATTCAATTAGCAAGTATTTTGTTGAGGATTTTTGCATCCATATTCATTAGGGAGATGGGTCTGTAATTTCTTTTTTTTTCATGATATCTTTATCTAGCTTTAAGTTGATATATGTCCCTTTTTTCATTTTTTATTTTAATTATTTACATCTTCTCTCTTTTTCTCTTTGACAGTGTAGGTAAGGGTTTGTTGAATTTGTTAATCTTCTCAAAGAACCAACTTTTGGTTTTGTTATTTCTATCTATTTTTTATGTTCTCAATTTCATTGACTTTCTGCTCTGATCTTTATTTCATTTCTTTTAATTGCTTTGGGAATAGTTTGCTGTACTTTTTCTAGTTCAGTTATGTAGTTAGAACATTCATTTTAGCTCTTTCTTCTTTTCTAATGTAAGCATTTAGGGCTATAAATATCCTGTTCAGCACTGCCTTTGCTCCATCCCATAGGTTCTGGTATGTTGTGTTCTTGTTTTCATTCATCTTTAGGTATTTATTGATTTATTTCACTATTTCTTTTGACCCACTGATTATTTAACAGTGTATTGTTTGATCTCCATATGTTTGTGAACTTTTTCCTTTTTCTTCCTCTTGTTGATTTCCAACTTTATTCCATTATGATCAGAAAAAGTTCTTTGTATTATTTTGAACTTGTTTATTTTATTGAGATCTGCTTTGAGACCCAACAAATGGTCTGCCTTAGAGAAAAATACATGAGCACTTGAAAAGAATATACTGTTGCTTTGGGGTGCAATGTTCTGTATATGTCTACCAGGATTAGTCCATTTATCATATTATTCCAGCCTTCTGTTTCCTTATTGATACTCCTCTCAGATGTTCTGTCATTGCTGAGAGTGTTGTATTGAAGTCTTCAACTATTTATGCAGAGACTTCTATTTCTCCTTTTAGTTTTGCCAGTGTTTGCCTCATGTACTTTGAGGCATCCTGATTAGGTGCATAAATATTTATGATTGCTATTTCTTCTAATGAATTGACTCTTTATTAATATATAATGCCCCTCCTTGTCTCTAATAACAATTTTGCTTTTAAAGTCTATTTCATCCAATATAAGTGTAACTACTCCATTGTTTATTTTTTATTATTATTACTGCATGCTTGGAATATATTTTTCCAGCCTTTCATTTTCAATCTATTGGTATCCTGGTGTCTAAGGTGAGTCTTTTGTAGACAGCCTATAGATGGCTCATATTTTCTTATCCATTCCACCACTCAGTGTCTTTTGATTAGGGAGTTTAACCATAAAACGCAGTGGTATTTAAAATTTCCCCCTTTTGATCAAGATCCTTTTCCAAATGCAATGCTAGTTGGTGCTTGGTAATAATCCTTTGGTGCCAGGGTGGTTTATCTCATGTCCCATGCTGTTGGGAAAGTAGTGGATTTATATGCTGAGTTTGGCTTAGATAGAGGCTACATTTGAGCAAAAAGGAGAATTTCAGGAGCTAATCCTTAGGCAGAATATAATACTAGGCTAAGTTTCAATTTTACAGGAAAAACTTTGTATGTACAATCATCAAAGTCAAGGGCTTGGTATAATGGTCTGCCATCTTTCAATAGACAGAGCCCTTGCACTTGGGGAATTCTTGCTGTTCTATTTAGGAATTTAGCAAAACTCCTCAGGATGGGAATTCAATATTTTTTGGGTTATTGTGTGGTTCTCCATTCACTGAGACAATGTCCAACAAACACTTAAACATATTCATATGTCTTAGAGGCATGCTCCAGGTGAACCCCTTCCCATGCATCCCCACACAGAAGATGATGATGGACAATGCCCATCCCAAAGAACAGAGAATGTCTGCAACTGCTAGCAAGATAGTGCTACCGATTTGCCCCATGGGATCTAAGCCCCCTCTTAATTAGAAGCAGAGTATGCATCACCATTACCAAATGCTCAAATAATAAGTAGACTTATTATTATTCTGCTATTGACTTATTATATTTCTAACAATGGGAGAACTCTTTTTGATGTAATGGCAGTGGCCACCAGTGATTCTGAGGGATAGGAGGGGGAGGAATATGTTTAATATAGAAGCATTTTGGGGACATTGGATTTGTCCTGCATTACATTATAGTGACAGGTACAGGCCATTGTATATTTTGGCATATCTTACAAAATTGTGTGGGATAGAGTGTAAACTATAATGTAAACTGTAGTCCATGGTTAGTAGCAGTATTTCAATAAGGGTTCATCAGTTGTAACAAATATATTACAATAATGAAGGATTTTGTTAATATTGGAAAGTGTGAGATGAGGAGGTGGGGCATATAGGAATTCCTTATATTATTATGTAGCATTTATGTAATCTAAAGTTTCCTTAAAAATAAAATAGATTTCCAGGAATATGGCATCTTTGTAGGTAGGCAGGGCTCAACTCTCACCAAAAAAAAAAAAAAAAATGGGGGGAAAGGGACAAAAGCTATCTGAGGTATCTGATGTCAGGATCTGCAGACCAGCAGAATGTTGTGCATCATCCAGGAGGAGAGGGGCAGAGAGACAAAGAGTCCTAAGGAAAACTGAGTTACTCACCTCTGCAGTTGAGAATGGCACATATACCACACTCTCAAGATAATTAGTCTTGGTAAAATCCCTGGCACACTGCAGCCAACTGAGACTGGAAAGAATCTCCTCCTCCCTGGGAGGAAAAGGGAGCTGGAAGAGGGCAGAGAGTGGTTTCTCTTCAGTGAGTTTTGCCAGCTGAGCCCCATTTGAAACTCAGCTGTAGCCAGCCCAGCAAGTGGAGGTTGAAAGATACACCTCTGTGGGGGAGCTGCAGGGCAAATAAGTGTTGGACTGGCACCCAGCAACCTCAGTGAGAGAAAGAGGTGTAAGAGTGAGGAAGAGATAGGGTAGGTGGAACAGACAGAAAAAAACACCCCCAGCCAGCATTGAAGAAGCCCCAGGGAGAGGGGAGGGGTCCTGAGCAGGCAGGCTGTCACACCCATATGTCCTGGAAGTTAGAAGAACTAGGTCAGTAGGTGGACAGGTGCTTACAACCTGGGAGAGAAGGAAGCCAGGAGAGAAAACCAGGAAACTGTTAGAAGCCCAACTTGCCTGAGGGGAAAGAGGGCTGGGAAAGCTAGATAAGCTTTCAGAAGCCTATCTATTCTGTGATGTGGATGTGGTTCAGAAAAGAAATACCTGCCTCACTAGGTCCATGGTACCTCCTAAGAGAAGGGATCCACAGATTGATCCAGTGGGTTGTCACACACCCAACTGGCACCTTTTGACACAGAACTTATAGACAGTGATTTTTTTTTTTTTTTTTAGGTTTTATGATATGTTATTTTATATTTATTCTTTTTATTTTTTATACTTTATTTTTTAATTCTACATTTTTTTCCCCCGAAAACCAGGTACCGTACCTGTGGAGGATGGGCTGTAGGATGATTGATGAGCACCGGCAACCTAAGACCATTCCTAGGAACTTAAGAGGGAAGACTGTTTTTTCTGGATTGTTTTTTAATTTTTTTCTCTGTTTTGTTTCTTTTTATTCTTTTTCTTATTTTTTTCTTCTTAGTGTCTTTATTTCATTTCTTTGTTTCATTTTTTCCTCTGCAATTGCTTTTCTTTCATTCCACCTTCTCTTGTTTGGAATCCTTTTTTTCCCCTCACTTTTCCAGTTTGTTATTTTATTGTATTTTATATTTTGTTTCATTTTTTCCCACCTTTCTTTAGTCTTATTCCTTTATACATATTTATGAACTTTTACTCTTAATACTTTTATTTTTTGGCTCGTTTAAGGATCCCTTCCTACCTATTTTTAAATTATTACTATTATTCTTTTTCTCTTCTTCTCCCTGTCCTTTTCTATGGTCATAATATTTTTTCAAGGGAACACAGAAACCTACAAGGATATAAAATAAGTGGAACCAAGTTTCAAAGTAGAACCTTAACACAAAAGAAAACAAAATAAAACCCTAGAGTAGAAAGAGAAGTTAACCATATGAATAAGCCAATCAAGATAAACAGATGCCTAGATACCAACAAAAATTAAAAGATATACTAATAAACAGAATAAAACCAGGCTTAATATATTGAACAAATTAAAAAATAATAACAGTAACAACAACAAAACAAAAACAAAAACAGGAAGAGAAGAGGAATGTGGAACAAGTAATTGATGATGTCCAATTGATCACGAATCAACCTAGTGAAGTGAAGGAAGAGATAAAAGATATTAAGAAGACACTGGAGAAACATACTGAAGAAATTATAAACATACCTAAAAAGATAACAGATCTGATGGTGATGAATGACACAATGCAAGAAGTCAAAAATATGCTGGAAGCATATAATAGCAGATTTGAACAGGCAGAGGAATGAAATTATGACATTGAATATAAGATATCTGAAATCACGTAGATAGTAGAGCAGATAGAAAAAAAAAGGGAAAAAAATCAGCAGGGACTCAGGTAATTGAATACCAATATGAAACACACAAACTTATGCATTATAAGCATCCCAGAAGGAGAAGAGAAGAGAAAGAGGACATAAGGAGTGTTGGAGGAAATAATGCCTGAAAATTTCCCAACTCTTTTGAGGGACATGGACAAACATGTCCAGGAAGCTCAGTGCACTCCAAACAATATAATTCCTAAAAGGTATATCCCAGAACATATACTGATCAAATTCTCAAATTCTCAAGACAAAGACAGAATACTGAAAGCAGCAAGGGAAAGGAGATCTATCACATACAAGGGAAGCTCAATAAAATTAAGCACTAATTTCTCATATGATACCATGGAGGCAAGAATGCAGTGGTAAATATGTGGTATTTAGCACATATTTAAGGTACTAAAAGAAAAAAAAAAATCCAGCCAAGAATTCAGTATCCAGCAAAGCTGTCATTCAAAAATGAGGAGAATTCAAAATATTTATAGATAAACAGAAATTTAGAGAATTTTTCAACAAGAAACCTGCCCTTCAAGAAATACTAAAGGGAGTGCTGCAGTTTGAAAGGAAAAGTAAAAGGAGAGGGAGGTTTGGAGGACAGTGTAGAAAGGAAATTTTTTTAGTAAAGACTAACTGAAAAGAGAAAAAGAAAAAGAAAAACAAAATATGACATATATAAACTTGAAGAAAAAATGGCTTATGTAAGTACTACCTTGACAGTGATAACATTGAATGTTGACAGATTATACTCTCTAATCAGGAGATGAAGATTGGCAGAATATAAAAGGGAATATAACCCATATATATGCTGTCTGTGGGATGCTCACCTTAGACCCAGGGATGCAAGGAGGTTGAAAGTGAAGTGTTTGGAAAGCATTTTACATACAAATATAACCAGAAAATGTTAGTAGTAGTTATATTGGTATTGGACAAAGTAGGCTTTGAATGCAGGACTATGGTAAGAGACTAAGAACGACGGTATATAATAATAATATATTAAGAAAGGACAATCATGGGCATTAATGCACTTAGTTGTGGTGCCCCAAGATATATGAAGTAAACATTGGAAAAACTAAGTGGAGAGGTGGATGCTTCTACAGTTTTGGTGGGGTACTTTAATGCACCATTATCACCACTGGACAGAACATTTTGAGAGAGGGTCAATAGAAAAATGGAGACCTTGTGTAAATATATTGGAGAATCAAGACCTGATAGACATATAAAGAACATTGCACCCAAACAACAAGATGTACATTCTTCTCAAGCACACATGATAATTCTCCAGGGCAGTCCACATGCTATTTTACAGAACAAGTCTCAAAGATTTTAAAAAGATTGAAAGTATACAAAGTAATTTCTCTGACCACAATGGAAAGAAGCTGGAAATTAATAAGAGGCTGAGAGCCAGAATAGCAACAAAGATATGAAAGTTGAACAACAAATTCATAAACAATTAATGTGTCAAGGACAAAATTACAAAATAAATCAGTGAGTTCCCTGAAGAGAATGAAAATGAGAACACAACACATCAAAACCTATGGGATGTAGCAAAAGCAGTGCTAAGAGGGAAATTTATAGCCATAAATGACTATATTAAGGGAGGAAAGAGCTGAAATCAAGAACCAACCTGCACATCTGGAGGAACTAGAAAAAGAATAACAAAATTCCAGGGAAGCAGAACAAAGGAAATTACAAGTATTGGAACAGAACTAAATGAAATTGAGATTAATAACTTAAAAAAAAAAAAAAGTAGAAAAATTAACAAAGCCAGAAGCTGGTTCTTTGAGAAGATTGATAGAATTGACAGAACATTAGCTAGACTGACATGGAAAAAAGATAGAAGATGGAAATACATAAAGTACACAATGTGGGATGGATATCACCACTGATCCCACAGAAATGAAGAATGTCATGAGAGATTACTTTGAGAGCTTATATGAAAAAAAGATGGGTAATTTAGATGGAATGGAAGAATTTCTAGGATTACACAAGCAGCCTATATTGATGGAGGATGAGGTTGGTGAACACTCCAGACCCATCACAGATGGCAGGATTGGGTTGGTCATTTAAGACCTCCCAAATAAGAGAAGCCCAGGACCAGATTGCTTTACAGATAAATTCTGCCAATCGTTCTGAGTGAACTAATGCCAATCCATCTCAAAGTCTTCCAAGAAATAGAATTGGAGAGAACATTGCCTAACTTGTTCTATGATGCCAATGTCACCATGGTCCCAAGACCACATAAAGGCAACACAGGAAAGGAAAACTACAGACTGAAACCTCTAGTGAGACTGGTTGCTGAAGTCCTCAACAAAATACTTGCTAATCATATTCAACAGCGCATCCAACAAATTATACACTATGATCAATTGTGTTTCATCCCTGGAATGTAAGTAATGTTCAACATAAGAAAATCAATCAATTTAATATACCACATTAACAGATCACAAGGAAAAAAAAGCCCATTATCATCTATTGATGACAAAAAACATTTGACAAATTACAGCATCCTTTCTTGATAAAAACAATTCAAAAAATGGGAATGGATGGAAAATTCCTCAACATGACAAAGGACGTATGTGAAGAGCCTACAGCTTACATCATATTCAATAGTGAAATGCTAAAGGCTTTCCTACTGGGATTTGCAATGGGAGGAATGCTCGCTGACTTCACTCTTATTTAACATTGTGTTAAAAGTGTTTGCTCAAGCACTTATGCAAAAATAAAAAAATAAAAAAGAAGTGAGAGGCATTGAGTTGGAAAGGAAGAAGTAAAATGTTTACTGTGTGCAGATGGCATGATCTGAGGAATCTACAACAAAGCTTCCGGAACTGGAGGCAGTGGCCACTAGAGGTTCTGAGGGCAGGGAAAGGAAAAAACAGGAGAAATAAGGGGGCATTTTGGGGACTTGGGTATTCTCCTGAGTGACATTACAATGAAAGACTCAGGCCATTACATATCTTGCCATAACCTACAAAATAGTGCAGGAGTGTAAACTACAATGTAAACTGTAATCCGTGCTTAGAGGCAATGCTCTAAAATATTTTCACCAATTGTAACGAATGTACCACACAAATGAAAAATGTTGTTAATGTGGGAAGTGTAGGAAGCAGGGCATATGGGAATCCCCTATATTTTTATGTAATATTTATGTAATCTAAATACTTTAAAAAAAATAAAAAATATATTTTGAAAAATGAGCTTGGTAACGTGGTGGGACATAGGTTCAAGACTCAAAGATAAGTGGCATTTCTGTGCAACAATGATGATCAGTCTGAGGAGGAGATCAGGAAGACAATTCCATTTATAATAGCAACTAAAAGAATGGAGTGTCTAGAAATAAACTTAACTAAAGATGTGAAGGACTTGTACACAGAAAATTATACAGCATCATTATGAGATATCAAGGAAGAACTAAATAAATGGAGGAGTATGCCATGTTCATGGACTGGAAGACTAAACATCATTAAGATGTCTGTCCTACTCAGATTGAATTACAGATTTAATGCAATCCCAATAAAAATTACAAATGCATTTTTTACTGAATTGGAAAGGCTAATTATGAAATTTATTTGGAGGAGTAGTGGGCCCCAAACAGACAAAAACATATTGAAAGGGAAGAGGGAACTTAGAGGATTCATGGTACCTGAATTTGAAGCTTATGACAAAGCTACAGTAGTAAAAACTGCATGGTGTTGGCACAAAGATGAACATGCTCACCAATGGAACTGAAATGAGAGTCTGATATGGATCCTCACATATAAGGTCAATTGATGTTTGACAGGGCCCCCAGGCCCACTCAACTGGGATGGGTAGCTTCTTTGATAGATAGTGCAAATGGATATCCATTTCTAAAAGAATGACAGAGGATTAACACCCACTCCCTTGGAAAAATTAACTCAAAATGGATCATAGATCTAAATATGAGTCAAGACCATAAAGCTCATAGAAGGTAATGTAGGGAAACAACTATGAGATATTGTAATAGGAAATGGTGTCATAAATCTTACCTCCAAAGTGCAAACACCAAAAGGAAAAAAATAGATAAGTGGAAACTCCTTAAAATAAAAATATTTTGCATTTCAAAGAAGTTTGTCAAGGAAGCATAAAGGCAGCCTACTCAATGGGAAAAAAATATTTGTTAACAATTTATCCAGGAAGGGCCTAATATCCAGCATATATAAAGAAAAACTACATCTCAAAAATAAAAAGACAAACAACCCATGTAAAAAGTGAGTAAGGTAGAAGTGGATGTGCTTAAGCAATTGAGCTACCACCTACCACATGGGAGGTCCCTGGTTTGGCTCCCTTGACTCCTAAAGAAGACAGTGAGCTGGTGCAACATACAGGTGCAGCAAGCTGATGCAACAGGATGACACAAGAGACACAAGAAGAAATACATAATGAGAGACACAACAATACAGGGAACAGAGTTGGCTCAAGTAATTAGGTGCCTCCCTCCCACATCAAAAGACTCGGGCTAGGTTCCCAGTGCCTCTTGGAGAAACAAGGAAGATAAACAGACACAGCAAGTGCAAACAACAAATGGGTGGGGAGAAATAAATAAATAAAATGAATTTTAAAAATGAATAAGATATTTGAATAGCCACTTTTCCAAAGAGGAAATACAAAGGGCATTAAAGAACATGAAATCATGTTCAACATCACTAGATATTAGGGAAATGCAAATGAAAACTTCAATGAGATATCATCTTACACCTATTAGACTGGCAGTTATTTAAAAAAAAACAAAACAGAGAGCTTCAAGTGTTGGAGAGGATTTGGAGGAAAGGGAACCCTCATCCACTGCTGGTGGGAATGTAGAATGGTGCAGCCCTTGTGGAGGATAGTTTGGTGGTTCCTTACGAAGTTAACCATAGAGCTGCAATATGATCCAGCAATCCCCTGCTGGGTACATACTCAGAAGAATTGAAAGCAGGAACATGAATATATATATGCACAATAATTTTCATAGTGGTATTTTTCACTATTGCCAAGAGTTGGAAGCAACCCAGGTATCCATCAACAGAAGAATGGATTACTAAAGTGTGGTCTATACACACAATGGAATATTACTCAGCTGTAAGAAGAAAAGAAATATTGATGTACAACATGGACGAATCTTGAAAACCTTTTGTTGAGTGAAGTGTCAGTCACAAAAGGACAAATATTACATGACTTCCCTGATATTACCTATGCAAATTGAGCAGACTCACAGAGCTAGAGGCTGAAGGATGGTTTATCAGGAGAAAGAGGGGGAATGGAGTGTCGTGAGTTGATGCTCAATATGGGCAAAACCCTATGATAAGGTGGAAGGGGCTGGTTTGTCAAAGGATGGGATTATAGTGGTGTGGGGATATGGGTGAGTTGGAATGTGCTGGAATGTGAAGGTGAGCAGTGTATGTTCTTTTAGCAAATACAGCAGTGGGCAGTTATTGGTGCAGGTCTTTGGAGGTGGAGGGATATGTGGGAAAGTGTGCACCAGGGGCATGCTTCTACAGAATATGAAAGTGTTCATCATGTCATAGGTGTTATTGGAGTGAATGGAGACCTACAAAATAAACAAGAAAATATTAAACCCTCATACTGAGGAGTCCTGCTATGTTCTCAAATACAGGGGCAGGATTCTTTTGGGAATGTAGGCAGTGCCTAATAAAAAAAGATCTGCCAATATGTCAAGTCCTCAACATTAATGCATATAACCATGAGCCTTATTCATCAAAAATTACAACTTAGTGGCTACCATGGTTCTAAGGGAGGGAGAGGGATGAATAGATGGAACTTTGGTCATTTTTAGACTTTGGAATTTTTCTGCATGATCTTGCAGTGACAGATACAGGCTATTACACATTTTTGTTAAAACCTATAAAAGTGTATTGTGTAGAATGTGCACCTTAATGTAAACCATTGATCATAGTTGCAATACTTCAATATTTGTTCATCAATTGTAACACATGGACCATACTAAAATAAGATAACATTAACAGAGGAAAATGTGAGGGGGAGGGGGTGGGGTATATTGGAATCCCTTATATATTCTATGTGATTTTTCTGTAACCTAAAGCTTCTTTGAAAATAAGCGAAAAAATAAGACCCTGGGGGAACATACAGAAGAGACACTGTACACAAAAGATAACAGATCTTACAGGGATGAAGGACACAATACAATATTTTTATTTTATTTTATTTATTTTTATTTTATATTTTGTATTTTTTATCACTTTATTTATTTTTTTGGATTTGTTTTGGGGAGGTTTTGGATTACAGTAAAGTTGCAACTCTTGCAGGGGAGGATCACTTGTGCAGGGTGTCAGTGGTTGGGGAATATGTGGGGAGGGGTGGACTTGGGACATGGTCTATGGAATATGAGTATGTTCAGGTGGTCATGGAATATTGTCATGATGGTTGGAGACTCACAGAATAATTGACAGAGTATTGAATTCTCATCCTGGGGAGTGCTGCTACATTCTCTCATAGAGTGGAAAGAATCTCTAGAGTGCATGGGGAGTGCCTAGCAATGGAGGATATACTAACATGTTAGGCCATTATTATTGATTCTTGTACTTATGAACCTTGCTATTGTGAATTTCAAACTTGGCCTAGTAATGTATATTGCCTGGTAGTTACCTCCTGAAAGCTGCCATGTTGCTCCAATGTGGCATCCTCTGAGTCATAAGGACATGACTCTCAGGGATGAGCCTACCTGTTACCAAGGGATTATTACCAAGAACCAAGGAGCAATGCATTTGGAAAAATACCTTGATCAAAAAGGAGAAATGTTGCATACAAAGGAGATGAGTTTTTATGGCTATGATATTTGAAGGTGAGTCAGGAGGTCATTCTAGAGGTTACACTTAGGATTATCTTAGGAGGATCTCACTAACTGCTGCAGTAAACAGTGCTTCAAGTAGCAGGGTGCCTGAGGGTTCCAGAGAAATCTAGAGATTATAGGCAGGGCAGATAACCCCAGAAATTCAGCACCATAGCAGTGGGCCTTACCTTGGAATATATGATAAACTATTTCCCCAATGTATCAGAATTAGATTCATTTTTAATTTTCCTACATGTGGTCCTTATGCCCCTTTTAATTGCACCTATAATTGCAGCATACCCATTAAAAATGTTTCCCATAGATTTGAACTTATTGTCTGTTCATATGCTTGTTGAGATGTGAATCTCAGCAGAGTTGCAGCCAACACCTACTTTCCAGTTCATCAGACTTTCCCAAGGCAGCTAACAAAATTATGATGATGGACAATGCCCATCCCAGAAAACAGAGTGTATCTACACCTGCAAACAAGACACTTCTACTGATCTGCTCCCTAAGATCTAAGCCACCTCTCAATTGGAAGAGGAGTGGCCATCTCCATCCCCAACTCCTCAAGACTGAAGAATGAACAAACATAATGGGGAATGCAAATATGAACTAAAGTAGACTTATTATTATTCCAGTAACAGAAGAAATTGTAGCATTGATATATAGGCAGTGGTCAACAGAAGTTCTAAGGGGAGGGAGAGGGAAGAATATTTATAACAGGGCATTTTTGGGACATTGGAATTGTTCTGCATGACATTGCAGTGACAGATACAGGTTGTTATACATTTTGTCAAATCCTATGGAATTGTATAGTGTGAAGTGTAAACCATAATATGAGCTGTGGACCAGGTTTAGTAGCAAGACTTCAATGTGTGTTCATAAATTGTGACCAATATTCCACACTAATGAATGAGGTGTTTAGTGGGGAAAATGTGGGAAAGGGAGGGGATAAAGTATATGGGAATGCCCTATATTTTCAATGTGCATTTATGAAAACCTAAGGGCTCTTTAAAAATAAAATAAAACTCAAAAACAAAAATAATAAATTGAGATAAAAAATAAAAAAAAGAGGAACTGAGCCATTAACTTTTAAGACTTGCTCATTCTAGTAAAATGTAAACTGTCAAGTATCTATTGAATTTATATATATACATACATGTTTTCTTTGTTTTAAAGCTAAAATAAAAGCCACACCTTATGAGGTGGCAGGGCTCTTCTCTGCATATCTGACGGAGAGTCCCCTGATCCCCCCCCCCAAAAAAAAAAATAAATAATAAAAAAAATAAAATAAAGAAATAAAAATGAAACAAACAGCAACAAAAAACACTATGCTTAGCAACTAATTAAAAATGAAATTAATTGTTAGCAAACATTAAATAGAGAATTTGAGAAAATGAGAATTGAGCAAATTAACTCTAATGAGCTAAGACAATTAAATTCTTTTGATTTATTCCTTTTACATTTATGACTACTTTACAGAAGCCTAAATAGAAGACATAAACTATTTTATGATCATAATGGCAAAATTCTATTTTCAATAAGTCAACATTTTTTGTTGATTGCGCAACGCCTATTAGACTTATTTGGAACAGGCGAAAGTTAACCATATTTTAATTTCAGTGGTGAGAGAATATAGACATTCATAAAATGTGAATATAATGCAAAACTAAATATACAATCATATCATGTACACAACAGCTTTCTAAACAAAGGTTCTTATACTCTATCATCAGAAAGTAATTTACTTTTACTAACTGTTTTAAATTATATTGTCAAGGACATGGCAAATGCTCCTTACAGATTTCTTTTCAAAAATTGGTTAGAAATACAGATGTAAATGACACATGAGCCCAAGTAACATACAAAACTACATATTCTGGACTCTTAATAGAGATGCTTGAACAACATGTGATGTTTTAGAAATAGTTCTACCTAAATAAGAATGCTCAGTGGAAAATATCAGTGAAACCCAATATTCACCACCGCTAATGCTAAACATAGCCTTCAGCTATAGTACTTAAATTATGCTTATAATAGAAATAATTTGTTAGACACTATCTCAGGATTATCAAAGTGACTGTGAACATTTTTCTGAACCAAGAAAATATATTTTCTTAAAAAAGTATGTGTCTCCCTAGCCAGCAACAGAGATGTGTGCACCTAGGGCCTGGAGCCCCTATTATTTCCTGGACACATTGCCTGCTCTGATTCTCTGAGAGGAGAAACACTGCCCCAGGACCTTCTTTTTTTTTTAATAATATTTTTTTATTATTTTTTAAAAAGTTATTTAGATTACATAAATGTTACACAAAAACTGTAGGGATTCCCATATGCCCCACCTCCCATTCCTCCCACAACCTCCCACATAAACATCCTTCATTAGCATGGCACATCACCTGCAATAGATATATACATCTTGGGACTTTGCCACTAAGCACGGACCATAGTTCACATTGTATCTGTCATTGCAATGTCACTCAGGATAATCCCCAAGTCCCAAAAAAGCCCCTGCATTATAGCTGCTTTTCCCTCTACCTGCCCCTAAAGTGTTCGGTGGCCACTGGCTCCACATTAATGTTGTAATTACTTCCATTGCGTGAATCACAATATGTCTATAACAGAATACCAGTAAGTCCACTCTAGTCTATAGCTTTTCCCCCAATCCTGAGGAGTCTGAGATGGTGATGTCCACTCCACCTCCAAGTGAGAAGGGGCATATATCTCATGATTAAGATGGATGGGATTATCCTGCCTGTAGCTGCAGACTCTCTCCCTTCCCTGGGATAGCCATTTTCCATCATCATCTCCCCACCAGGTGTCCAGAGTGAGTCCATTGAGCGATAGAGTAGGAGTTGCAGCTCAACCACAATTCTGGGCCCAGTTGGCACATGGATAGCCCAAAGACTCTGGTCTCTGGAAGTACACCAACAAACTCCGGCAACACATATAGGTTTGAGGAGAAGGGACAGATGGACCATGTGCAGGGAGGACATATTTGGGTCTTAATCTGTCACTCTCAGGAGCAAGGATTCCAAAGTAGGGCCCACTGATAAGGTGCAATATTCTGGGGCTATCCGCCCTGATATAGGACCTGTGTGTCTCCTGAGCCTTCAGGAGACCCTCTGTTTGGGGTTATCCACAGTGGAAGCCGATGAGGTCCTATTGAGATGTGCATAAGCGATACCTCTGGGATGACTTCCCAACTGAATTTGAAGTTTCTTAGCCATATGAACTCATTTGTCTTTACCTTTTCCCCCTTTTATTCAAGATATTTTTCCAGTTGTATTGCCCTTTGGCACTTGTTAGTAATCCCTTGCTGCCAGGGAGGCTCATCCCCAGGAGTCATGTCCCACACTGGGAAGAAGGTAATGCATTCATATGCTGAGTTTGGCTTTGAGAGAGGTCACATTTGAGCAACAAGGAGGCTCTCAGGAGGCAGCCCTTAGGCACCCTATAACTATAGGTTAAGTTTCAAATTCAAGAGCAAAGACTCATAAGGCTAGTCATCAATAACAAAAGCCATCAGTGGATCATCCTCCTTTGCCAGATACTGCCCCTGCACTTGGGTGACTGTTGCTACTCCCTTGGAGAATATGGCAGAGTTCTCTCGGATGGGAATTCAGTATTCTTTCATTTATTGAGTGATTCTCCACCCACTGTGACGATGCCTCATGAACATTTGAACAATTTTATATACCTTTTATGTATGTTCAGGTTAACTTTCTCCCATGCACCCCCCATTCCTGACACCCCCCCCCAATGATCCTCTCCCACCCCAGTTGTAACTCTTCTGTGATCCAAAGCTTCTTTAAAGAGGAAGCCAATACCATAGCCAAATACAACTAATAAGAAAATGAAATAATAAGGATGTTTAAGTGTAAGAGATTAAATACATGAAAACTTAAAAAAAAACTAAAAATAAAATAAAATTAAAGGATTGGGTTATTCAAAAAATGAGAATTTTTTTTTAATTAGAAAAAAAACTTTTTTTTTTGACATTTTGCCTTTTATCACTGCAATATCTGATGTCCAGTCTGTACCGTGGCACCTTTCCCCTCTCACTCCCCAGTGTCTCACTATTTTTCAATTAATTTTCAAAGAAGTTTTAGGTCACAGCAAAGTCACACACCAAATACAAGACCCTCTCATAAACCCCAGGACTTTCTTTAGAGCTGCTGCCACTTCTTTATTCCTCAAGCTGTAGATGGGTGGGTTAAGCATGGGGGTGAGGATGGTGTAGAAGGCAGACATTACCTTGTCTTTCTCTGGTGTGTGGTATGAATGGGGAAGAACATTGGTGTAGAAGGTTGCCCCATAGAAAATGCTCACCACCATAATGTGGGAGGAAGAAGTAGCAAAGGCTTTGTGCTGGCCCTCAGCAGAGTTCATCCAATGGACGATGATCAGTATCTGTGTGTAACAGACACAGATGATAGATAACATCAGCACACAGCAGGCATACATCAGGGTCTCGTAGAGGGAGGTGTCAATATATGACAGTTTTAGCACGACTGGGCTCTCATAGAAAAAGTAATTGACTTCTTGGGACCCACAATAAGGGAAACTCATAGTCATGGGGGTCAGTATAAATGCATCCAAGGAACCCCCAACCCAGGAATCCACTGCCCAAAGCAAGCAAATCCGGCAGTTCACAAGGAGAGAGTATTGGAGGGTCTTGCACACAGCTACAAAACGATCATAAGCCATGAGGCCCAGCAACAAGAATTCTCCTCCAATCAGGGCCACATAGAGGAATATCTGAACTGCACAGCCTGTGAAGGAAATGGTCTTCTCCTTGGACAGAAGGTCTTGTAGCATCTTCGGGGCGGTGATGCAGATATACATTGTATCCATGATGGATAGCTCGCTGAGTAAGAAGTACCATGGGCATGTGTGTACAGCCACCACAAAGTTGGAAAAGATGACTGCAAAGATAAGCCAAGGCAACACAGGATGGGTGATGAGTCCCAAGAGGATGAAGTCAGTGGAGTTCTTAAAACTGGCCTCCATGTCCATTTCACATGATAGCACTTATCATTGCAAAGGCAGAAATTTAGTTGTTTAATTAATAATCAACTATTTATGGAAGACCTAGTTTTTCATAAAGGGAAGAACATAATCTTTGAAGTCAGTATCTTTCAGAATCTTACTTTCAATGTTAATTGTATGTGTGGCATTGGACAGATTAACTAATCTCGATATTCAGTTTTATTGTCTGTGAAAAGAACTTCAAAGGTCTATATCTCTATTGACTAGAAGTGGGAAATAAATATAATAATTCATAAAATATGCATTCCAGAGTCTGCTTTATTTTTAACTTGAAGCATTTTCCATATAGATTTTCTAATCTTACTACTTAGGTTGAAACTTTTCTGAGATTGGTTATCAGTATCTTTTCTCCTTTATTCTTTGTTATCAATATAAATGCTTGATTACATTTAACTTTTTCTGTGCCATTAAGATGATTAAATTGTTAGCATTCTCAAAGTCATCCATTTGTGATTTAATTAATTGACAGAGAAATAAATATACTGTCAATTTTTCTAGTTAATTTTAATTTGACTTGTTTTAATTTTTAAACATTTTGACTGTTTGGAACATCAATGATTGACAAGACAGTACTGCTAACTTCATTTGAAGATCAGTAGTCACAGAGCTTTACATTAGGTATTTTAGATCAAAGGAAGCTCATGTTTTAGGCATGGTGACTTGAAATACCTGGGTTCTATCTTTTCTCACAGACTGTCTCAAATGAGGACTTCAGTGTAATTTGCTCAACCTGTAGGTCTAGGACTAATAACTGTGTTATTCTTTCTGATTAAAATCATTGAGTCTGCCAAAATTGTATGACTTAGTACATTGAATACAATGACTTACTATTTTCAGCAATAATGTTAATTCAACTTCTCTGAAAGGGTGGCATTCTTAATTTGACACTGTTAGATTGTCCTAGGTAGCAAATCTAGTTGATTATCTCTTTCTTTACATTTCTTTTCCTATTGTTCTGCTGATACTTCTTGCTCATAAGAAAGAAATTCCTGACTTTAAAGGGAAAAAGACATAGTAGTATTCAAATTCCCTGGAAGAAAACAGGATAAAATCTTATCTTATTCTTGAGTAACATATATGTGGTTCTGTTTGTTATATATAGGGACATTGAAAGATGAATTGTCAATTATTATTATTTGGCTTCTTATAAATACTAAATATACTGTGGATCTCACCACTTCAATGAAAACATTATTGAAGAAATTTATTTCTGTAAAATAAGCTTCCAAATTCTAATATAAGCAGATTATTTGCTTCTTCATGAGGAAAATGCGGTCAAGAATAGATATTGGGACATATCTGCTTTGGGTTAAATTTGCTGTGATAAGGCAACTTAATTGAAAGTATCAAGAGAAGTAGGAAGATAAACAAGAGATTGCAATGTCTCACAAATCAGAAAGAAACTATAGATTGTCATATGCCAGGCAGAGTTTAGATATTTTCCATGTATGAAGTCAGAGTAAATCATACTTTCCTTGAAAATACCCTGCATCAGACTAAATAATATAAATCATATGCTTTACCTCAAAAATTTTACACTATGGCAGAATAGGGAGATAACTGGAAAGCATGGGGCATTTAAAGAACACTAAAATGGCAACTGCTTTGAAGATAGCAGTAATGCAACAAGAACCAAAAGAAGACTGAGGTTAGTTTTCTTACAGCACACAGACAAAAAAAAAAATTGCCTGATTTTAAAATTTGAGATTTAAAAATATAGAAGGAAGACAGGATCATGAATGGTTTAAATAATATCAGCAAAGAGTCTCAGGCAGCCAAAAGATGTCTTACAGAACTACTGTGTGCAGAATAGGGTGAAATTGGATTATCCTGAATCTGGAAAGTAAAAGCTGTAAAATTTTGACTCCAAGTATCTAGAAATAGGATATATAAATAGAATGTTTTTTGAGTAGGAAACATGATGAAATAGTTGTTTAAGAAAGATATATCTGGCAGAAATAACCAGAATAGTCTTGAGAGAAAGATGATTAATATTAGCTACTATTAATATTTTTTATTGAAACCACACTGAACTGAGTCTGCTGGTTTCTTTTTCTTCTCTTTCTTTGCCTATATCCACTAAACCTGGAATTCTTTAATTTTTCTTATTAGAATGGTTGTGAGTTTATGAAACAATTATGTATAACATACAGTGCTCCCATATATCACCTTACCACTAACCTTGCATTGCTGTGAATCATTTTTTACAGAGATGAAAGAACATCAAAATAGTACTGCTAACTATAGTCTATATATTACATTTGGTGTATTTTTCCCAAAACCACTGTAGTATTAACACCCTGTATTAGAATTTTATATTTGTTATAGTTCATGGGAAAATGTTCTTACATCTTTAACTTTCAATGTTATTATTGTAAAGGCAATTCTTATTTCACCCATTTTTATCTTTGGGTTTTATCTGTCATATTTTATTTTCACCACTCCTTTTATACTTTTATTTATTTATTTTTTACTAATATAATCATCATTTCTATACTCTCTTCCAGGACTCTCTCTCCTTTCTTTTCTTTTCAACCTGTAGCACTCCCTTTAGTATTTTCTGCAAAGCTAGCCTCTTGGTTCCAAATATCTCAGTTTCTGTTTATCTGTGAATACTCTAAACTCACCTTCATTTTGGAAAGACAGTCTTGCCAGATATAAGATTCTTGACTGGCAGTTTTCCTCTTGCATTATTTTAAATATATCCTACCACTGCCTTTTTACCTCCATGCTTTCTGATGAGAAATTTTCACTTAAACTTATTGGATATCCCTTGTATATTTTACATTGCTTTTCTCTTGCTTTTCCCAGAATTCTCTTTTTCTTTGGTATTTGACATTCTGCTTAGTATGTGTCTTGGAGTTGGTCTATTCAGATTTATTCAGATGGGAGTACATTGTGCTTCTTGGATTCAGATATTTACATCCTTCAATAGGGTTGGGAATTTTTCTACCATTATTTTCTTCAAATATTCCTTCTGCTTCTTTTCTCTTCTTTTCCCATTCTAGGATACCCAGGACACATATGTTTGCACCTCACTTGCCATCATTTAGTTCCCTGAGACCCTCTTCAATTTTTTTCTATTTTTTACTTCATTTATTATTTTGTTTGTTAACTTTCAAAGGCCACGATTTCAGGCTCACTGATCATTTCTTATGCCTCCTCAAATCTGCTGTTACATGTATCCAGTGTAATTTCTATTTCATTTATTGTGCCTTTCATTCCCCTAAGATCTGCTATTTTAGTGTGTATTCTTTCAAATTCCTCTTTGTGCTCTACAAATGTCTTCTTAATATCCTTAATCTCTTTAGCCATCTCATTGAATTTATTAAGAAGATTTGTTTGAACGTCTGTGATTAGTTGTCTGAAATTCTTTATGTCATCTGAAGTTTTATCTTGTTCCTTTGACTGTGCCATATCTTCCTGTTTCTTGGTATGGGTGGTGATTTTTTGGTTGGTGTCTTGGCATCTGGTTTACTAGATACATTATTATGGGAGAAGTTTCTCTCTTTAGTTGAGTGATTTTTGCCTTTTTTCCCCTTGCTAGTTGTGTAGTAGAAGCCAAAGATGTAGTTGGTACTATAAACTGTGGAGCCTGAAGCTGCCCACATTGCCTCAGGAACCAATGAAATTTCTCCTACTGTTCTCCTCTTCCAGGGATAAGGAAAGAGCCACAAAGATATGTAGTAACCTAAGCCATTCAAGTCAAGACCATCTGTAGTTGCCTGGTCAGACTGTTGTAGCTTCACACCCCTTCCTCCCCTGCCTGGGGCAGATATGGAGTTACAGGTGTGGGCATCATTCTATGCCATGTGCTCCAAAATTACCACAGTTGCCCAAGTAGACTGATATAATCCCAGTCCTCCTCCTCTCCTGCCGGGGTGGGGATGGACCCTCCAGGATGCCCAACAATCTAATCCATGTGGGCCAAATCCATCTGCAGTTGCCCCGAGAGGCTGAGGGAGTACTTTTCCTTCTGCCCTTTAGGGGGTGGGGAGGAACCACAGGCACTCAATAGTTCAGTCTGTGTAGGATGAAAGTGCCTGCCATTGCTCAGAGAGGCTGAAGAAATATCATCCCCCTCCTCTCCTATAGTGGATTTGGAATATATCTACAGGTACCCAACATTCAGTCCCTGTACCCTTAAGTACATGCTATTGCCTAGAGAGGATGAGGAATCACCTGTCCCCTCCTATCCTATTGCAGACGGGGAGTGGATCCACAGGCACCCAATAGTTCAGTCCATGCAGGTCAAATGTGCCTGCCATTGCTCATAAAGCCTGAGGAAACACAGCTCCTCTCCTATCCTATTGGGGGAGGGGATGGAGCTACTGGTGTCTGAATATCCATTGTATGTGGACTGAAAGCACCTGTAGTTGTCCAGAGGGTCTGAAGAAACACTAGCTCCCTCTTATCCTATGGGGGTGAGGGTGGAGATGGAATAGGAAGCACTCAACAAACAAGTTTATTCAGGCCCAACATGGCTGCAGGTGCCCAGAGAGACTGAGGAAACACAGCTCCACTTTTATCATATTGGGGTGAAGGGATGGAGTTCCAGGTGTCCAACTATCCAGTCTGTGCTGGCCAAAAGCCAGACATCAGTCTGACCAGGCAACTACAGATGGTCTTTCAGTTTCCTGGAGAGGCTGGTGCAGCTCCCCCTGCTTCCTCACTGCCTGAGTTGGGGCTGGAGCTTAGGCTAGGGTTGCAATCTGATGGGTGGAAAGAAGCTTGTCCCTTCTGTCATTGCGATTTTCAATCAACTCCTCTTCCCCTCATACCAGGGCTAGAGTTAAAATGGCAGCTACTAGCCTCTTTCTGATTTGTACAGATTCAAACTTTAGCTGTTCTTAAGATTATATTTTATCTAGGAGAATTTACTGACCAGTACTGAAGTCAGTGCCTAACCAACTCTTGCTCCCCTGTTTTAGGAAACTGGAGCTTCCAATTCCAACCATGGAATTGTTCCCAAGCCTGCTTGTGCCACCAGTGGAGGATGGGCACTGGCCTCCACAGCATGGAGTGCTCTACTCAGCAATCTTCACTGCAGATGTGCAGTCTCCTCCTTCCATTCTTTCAAGAATGTTACAGGATGCTTTTGGGGTCTACTGGGCCCCCCAAACAGGTTCTTTAGATAGCTGTGTTTAGATTATTAACTGCCTTCTAGAAAGAGCTGACTCTTGATATGCCTTACTTAGTCACTATCTTGCCTCCCTACTCCCCCTTGCATCACTTTTAAGATGTGGAAATCAAAACTTGTTAATCCAATTGCTTTGAGGAGGTGGTGGGGTAATATGAGCAGACATCCCATAGTGCCTGCTCCAAACTCTGAATTATTTTCCTCTGTTGTGCCATTCTACAGTTCTTGAAAATTTTCCAAGATATTTGCCTTCAAGTCAAGAAGTGTGGATGTATTCCATAGAGACAGTAAGATTTCATGAAAAATCCTAGTTATACTACTCAATAATACCCTTGGACTAAATTACTTTATCTCACCAGTCCCTTCATTTCTCTAATAATAAAAGGAAACTGGCAGCATGAACATCATGTTAGGAATTTGATTATTGAGTTTAATATATATGAGCTGCTTAGCCCATGGTCAGGCTGCATGACTATTTAGAAAACTATTAATGACCCCCATCTTCCTTCCAGGTGAGGAAACTTAGCACTAAGTTTACAAAGTGGGTCCTATTGAAGAGACACTCAGTTTGCCTGCTATTCCCTTTTCTTCTTTCCTGTGAATCTCCAAGATGCCTTGCCACCTTTGCCTAGATTCTTGACCTTAGAATTGATGTGGTGTTTGTGCACACTTTAAAGGAGAGATAGTGATGTCTTTTAAATGCAGCTCAATTTAAAATAAAACTTTCACACTCAGAACCATGAAAAGAAATAAAAATAAAAGAGTTATTATGGCTATCAGATTTAAAATTGAGTGGTGAGTTCATTCAAGAGGATACTTTTATGCAAATCTCAGCTAGATATCACAAACTTTCAATGTATGCAAAGAATCAACAATGTTCCTAAAAACCCTAAAGATCTCTGAATGCTGTAAACAAACCACAAGATAAAGAAATCAATAAACAATCTAACTTAAAGGACATTTGGGATACCTTAAATAACAAGCAGTTGTAAACAATTTATGTAATCTTGTTTTTCATTAAAAACCCTTGCTGTGAAGCACTAGAAGGGACACAATTTGGGTTGCTACTGGAAACCGTGCTTCCCAAATTGCAACTTCTAAGACCTCAAATAAATGCCTTTATTGCCTTGCAGGTAGCTCAGTTTGTTATTTATCTGCCATCAGAACTGAATTTAGTCTGTATTTTAATAAATAATGTCAGTCTGCACATAGTTACATATATTCATCATACTTTTTCAATTAAATCAAATTTTAATTAAAAAAACTAATTATTCTAAAATATTTAAGAAAGCCTTTAATTTGGTATTATCACTTGTAGAAGGAAATTGATATCCCTATATCTATGTACAGATGAGTGTATTTGAATACAGAATCCAATACTCATTTGTAAAGAGATAATTTTTCAAGTGTGGATTAGAATGCGAATTTTAATGTCTGATTCATATTTCAGTTTTTTCTATATTTTATCATCTTGAATTTCCATACACTATATATTTTATACTATGTATTTTTATTAAAATTTGACATACCTAAAATTCTGTAAAATAATATGAATTGTATTCTTGCCTCAACATATTTTTTCTTAAGGATACAGAAGGTTTTGTTTGAATTGTTTCAAGATTTTCTCAACATTTTCTTCCTTACATGGAAGAAAATCAAATAGTTAACTTCTTATATTATTAATTTAAGCTGACTTTAAATAAAGAATGCAAAATTTTCTAATTCAATATATTTAATATCTTTTTTTGTTATTTCCTAAGTCATTGAAGTTATTTTTTACATTGGATCCTATATAGAAACAACTCTAGTTTCTTAAAATGATGCAGTAGTAGGACTGATTATTACTGAGATTTGGGGTTTTTCCTCATCAATTTTTCTTTTATATATGTGGAGGAGGGAGGAAATTAAGATTTGCCAACATATAAGTAAATGTGTCAGGGCCTCCACAGAGCTTGAGGAATGGATGAGGGTTGTGATAAATTCAGTTCCAAAGTCTCCAAATATAAGAGTATGTTCACGTTTACAAAGTCTCAGAATACTGCTTAGATTAAAGAAAAAATGTGGGAAATATTCTGAATTAATGAAAAAGCGTGCAAGTTAAATGAAGCATGACTAAGAGTTTAAAGGAAAGAGTGGCTAAAGATGAAATATGAAGCCATATATTTTCCAAGTTTCTCCAAACCTTTTGCTTTACTCACATGATTTTGAGAACTAGATTATTTTTAGTTTTGATCTATTTTACAAGAATTTGCTACATTTTATATTTTACCAGTGCAAATATTGTTCATTAATCATAAAAATCAGGTCTAGCTCATTAATCTTGCACATCCCAGTCCCCTCTGTTTGCCTTGCATGGCTATGGGGAAGAAGGTCATGGAACAACTCCTTTTCATGACTTTGTATGAAGTCCAGTCATATGGACACAACCTCAAACTCTCACTTGGCTTCATTTCTACCCATTTCCAACAAAGCATCATATTTTCTAAAATTCACATCCTAAACATCTAAATGTCCCATTTGACACTCCTCTAGTCCAAAAACTCTTAACCACACTTACTCATTAGTCACCTACTGGACTCCCCATTACCTGTCTCTCTTTTTTTATCCACCCCAGTTTCTATTCTAAAGAAATAAAAATTAGCTCCTAAGAACAAAAATATGTAGTCTATCTTGTTTACATAGGCTGTTTCTTCCCAATGCTCTTACAATAAAGACAAATGTCTTCAGTATGGATTATAGGGTCAAAATGGGTATTCATATTCTCCTTTGGGTAACTTAGCATCCACTCCATTCTTAGGAACAAAGTAAGTACAATTTCAGTAAATCATCTCTCCTTCCATTATTATTCCATTTGTCTGGACAGATTGATTCTGTGATCTGTGATGGAAGTGGGAAGGTAAAATTTTATATAACAACATCTCTGGACAACATGAGCTTCAGGGAAGACTGGAGGATATGGGCTTAGGTCAATAAGCATATCTTATCCCCCAGCCATAGTGATTAATTCAGATGTGAACATGTGATTTTGTCAGTCCAATTACAATGAGCCCTTTGAATCTTACTGGAAGCATAGGACACTAAGTCATCTTTTCCTCGGGAAGATGTGGTAGGAGGATTTGATGGCTAGATCTACTCTGTGCTCATTGCAGTCATGTGGAAGCTGTCCTAAGGAGAATAGTACTGTACAACCTCAAATCCCAGAGAGTTCAGCCACTCTAGGAGGGCATAGTCATGTGACATTGAAGTTGAAACCAACCAACACATAAAGTGTATAATTTTCAATCATTTCAGAAAAAGCCCTTTTATTCCCTGATTCTGTAAAGTTAGTTTGTGCTTTCTGTTTTTTTTTTTTTTTTTTTTTTTTTTTTGTATTCAAAACAAATTCACACATAAAATGGCTCTTACTAAATTCCCTATATATTTTTTTCCAATTTTTAGACACGGTGGTAAATAACTTATTTTTGGAGTTTAAGACATACTACCCTTGTTTCAGCTCCTTTTACCTTTTACCATAGCACCTATGTGTTTGTCATTGTCTCTGTTTATGACACACCTTTGCCTAATTAACGTTTTACCCTTCAAACTTTAGCTCAGTCATCACTTTTATAGAGAAGCCTTGTGCTTCCTTCTTTGTCAGGGCAATCTCTCCATTATGCAGTGTCATCAGGTCCTTTGTGTTTCCAGTACTTTCTGCAGTGGAAATTCACAGGTATTGATGTGACAGATGAATTGCCCATGCCAAGAAATCTTCTTGTTTGCTGTATTTCATCATTTTAAACTCCAGAACCAGTACAGAACTGCTCAAAGGGCAGTTCCTGAAGTATCTGCTTAGCAAAAGAATAAATGAATGCATGAATGAACAAACGAATGAAATTTGGAATCATTCTTTCTTCCAGATACAGGTTTATACATGAACTTTGTTGAATTCCAAACTTATCTTGTGCAGAATTTATTGCATGTTATTATCACAAACCTATCAATTATCCAAGATTCTTTGATTTAATATAAATATTATTCATTCAAGCAAATTGCTTTGCAATGCAAACCATCCTAGTTTCTTGAATAACTCAGTTATTTATTGAATCTCTTTTGAATATATTGCATATTATAGATGATATGTGATTTGAAAGGGGTAATGCAGTGAAGAGAACATAAGCCTTTACCTCAGAAAATTATTTGATAGTGAGGGAGAGATCTGTGTACAGCCAGAAAGCCATGTAGATCTAGGGAAGGACCCAGTTCTAAAGAGGTCCTGAAAAAAATACTTGATCATGTAAACAGACAAAGGAGCCTTTCAAAAAGAGATTGAGTTCATGAAATTACATGAATATAAAAGAGCATTGGAGATTTCATGAAGCTGCAAATATCCAACTGAGTATGACTCAAGTTGGTAAGAAAAGGGAATATATTACCAAGAGGTATATAAAGAATGGGGAAGATGTACGCTGGAATCAGATAATTAAGGGTATTTTATGCCATGCTGCCATGCTTGACTTTTCCTAAAGGAGAGTAGAAGCCATTTAAATATTTTTATCATTCATATATAAAATTAATATATATAACAAAGTGAATTTATGTTTACCTTATAGATTAAAATGAAAAATATTCATTTTATATAGTTTTTCTCTAGATATAATTATTGAGGGCAAGAATAGAACAAATATAGCTAAAAGAATTTGTTTTTATATTCCCAAAGGGAAGGTATTGATGCTCCCTATTTTCAATAATTAGTTATTACTAAAGGTCTCCAAAAATTAGTCTTCTTCCTTATCAACTTTTCATATTGATATGGTAATTGAGAAATAATATTTTTATACAAACCTCCTGCAAAACATCCTTACTAGTCCCTAGTCTTCTTTTTACTTCAAATCCATCGCACACATTCTTAAATAAATGTTTAAAATACTATTTGAATGTATGTATAGACCACAACGGTGCAGGTTATGGACCCGTGTACAGGTGCGCTGCCAGGGCCCACAAGCGGGTGAGCCTCCAGGCTCCGTGCGTTGGTGTGCTGCCAGGCCCCGCAAGCCACGAAGCAAGGTGATGACATAACAAGACAGTGACACAAGGGAGAGCCAAGACGAGATGCGATGCACTGAAAAACCAGGAACTAAGGTGGCACAGGTGGTAGGATGCCACGCTCCCATATCTGAGATTCTGAGGATCAAATCCCAGTGGAGACAGGAGAAGAGGGATGAGAAGCGATGGCACGAAATGGACACAGAGAGTTGCCCAGTGAATGGACACAGAAACATCAAAAATGGGGGAGTGGGTAAAAATGGATAAAAGTAATTAAATAAATCCTTAAAAAATGTATAGGGGAGGAAGATACAGACTACAGTTAGTAGTAATACTTTGACAATGCTCTTTCATGATTTGTTAACAAATGTTTCACAACAATGCAAGGTATTTGGGAGGATGATGTGTGGGAGCCCTGCATGATGTTATGCATGTTTGTTTTGTAAGTTCACAATGTTTACTGAACACTTGTAGTTTATGTATGTTCATGTATGAATGATATACTTCAATAAATTGTTTTTAAAAAAACAAAACTATAGAGGCAGACAGTCTGGGACAAATGGCTCCTGGCTTCAAACACTAGGAGACGGAGATCTGTAACCTAGGAAAAAGAGAGGACAACTAAACACCTGTAATAGAGGAACTCCAAAACAACTAACAAGCAAAAGCCCAGGATAGACAGAAGTCTAGAAAGACAGAGAAAACCCACAATTAACATTTTTAAAATGTTGAAATGCACAGTGTGCAAATGAAGTGTAGAAGACAAAGAAATAGGGAATAACGGCCCATCCAAAGGAAAAGGATAAAACATCTAGAAAACATCAATAAAGAAGATGAGAATATAAACATATGAAATAAAGCATTTTAAAAATGACCTTAAAAATACTCAAAGAGATGAAGAAAAATACTAAAAAGAGAACTAGTGTATCAGGATAACAATGAATGGTCAAAATAAGAGTTTTAGTAAAGAGATACAAATTGTAAAAAGGAAACAAACAAGTTCTGGAGTTTAAGACTAAAATAACTGAAATAAAAAACACCCAGGAAGGTTTTAAGAAAAGATTTGGGTTATTGCATAGAGTTTGCAGAGATTCTAAGTGGAAATCTCCAGGCCTGACATTTGTGGTCAGATCTTGAAGGCAACAAATGATTAGTTCAAGTATCACAGGCCACTTCTCTTTTGTTCATCTCATTTTTTGTGTGTTGAGGATGAACAGCAATAGTAAAGAGTAGAGCGCTATACTGCTTTTTAACACCTCATGGGTAAACACCAGCAGGGGCAGGAAAGCTACAACTTCCCACGTGGCTCTGACTCTCAACTCTCCAGCTTCTCTTCACTGTGTAGAATCGCATCAGCCACTGTGGAGACGCAAGTCTCCTTCTAAATCCTCAGCACATAGCTGCCCAAGTGACCCAGGCCTAAGTTAAAGGTTACCAGCCCTCCTGCTGAAGGGAGGCAGGAGAGAATGTCTTAAAACAAATCTCTTCTGAGTGGTAAAACCTCAATTCCTGAGATAACATCACCAAACCCCATGTGCGCAGTCATGGGACCCTAGCCAGAACTCTGTTCTCATATCCTATGGAATGTCATTGTTCTGAAGCCACTTTTATCACCCCTCATTTTTCCTGTGTCTTTGGGGGATGCAAACTTATTTCATCCTTTGATAAGCCACCGACAAGGAATTTTCTCCTGTCTGTGAGTCCCAATAAAGCTGATGTCTGATTCTCTGCCTGATGTGTTCTTTGGTCTTGCAACCTCACCAAATTGTGCCCATCAGGAGTTGGGTTGGAACATCCACTGTTGTGTGAATCTGTATAAATAAATATACTGTTTAAAGTTGTGCTAAAATAAAGAAAAAGCATTCCTAAAAAAAAAGAGAGAGAGATTTGGAGCTGGAAGAACAAAGACAAGAAAAGACATTTGAAATAAGTCAGGCTGAGAAGCACAAAGAAAATATCAATATTAAAAGTGAATATAACCTCTACAACATTATGAAGTACTGAATATATGCATTATGGGAGTTCTAAAAGGAGAAGACAGAGAGAAAGGGGTAGAAGTAATTTTCAAAGAAATAATAATAAAGAACTTCCAAAACTTAAAAAAAGGCATGAATATGCCTTTCTAAGAAGGCCAGAGATCAACACAGGATAAACATGAAGAAAACAGCACCCATCATATGTTGATCACACTATCAAATGCAAAGGACAAAAAAAAAAAAAAAAAAAAAAAAAAGCAGAAAACTACAATTGTTGGAGGTGGTGTTAAGAAATAGGAGCACTCATTCATTGCTGGTGGGAATGTAGACAATGCTGCCATTGTGGAAGACAGTTTGGCAGTTCTTCAGGAAGCTAAGTATAAAATACCATATAACCAGCAACTTGCAACTAATTATATACCCAAAAGAATTGAAAGCAGGCACTCAAACAGATATATGCATATCAATTTTCATAGCAGCAATATTCACAATTGCCAAAAAATGGAAGCAACCTAAGTGTCCACTAGTTGATGAATGATAAACAAAATATGGTACATACATACAATATAATATTATTCAGCTGCTAAAGGAATGAGGTCCTGCATGTATCAACAGACATGAACCTTGAGGACATTATGTTGAGTGAAATAAGTCAGACAAAAAAGGACAAATATTGCATGTTCTCACTGATATGAACTTAATATAATTAGCAAACTCATAAAGTTAGAATCTAAAATATAGGTTACCAAAGGATAGACTGGGGTTAGAGAATTGGGAATTGATGCTTAATTGGAGCAGAATTTCAGTATAGGTTGATTGTAAATGTTTGGAAATGTATGGTGGTGATGGTAGCACATTACTGTGAGTGTATTAGCACTGAATTATATAGGTGAATGTGATGAAAAGGGGAAACTTTAGGTCATATATGTTATAAAATTAAAAGATAAAACACAGGACTGTATAACAGTGAATCTTATAGTAGATGATGGACTATAGTTAACAGTACAAGTATAAGAATAAGAATACAAGTACAAGTGTAAGAATGTTCTTTCATGAATGATAATAATGTATGACACAAGTACAAGGTGTTAATAATAAGCTAGAATATGGGAAAATATAGTTAAACTATGGATAATAGTTAATAGTACTATTTTAATAATCTTTTATCAATTGTAACAAAAGTAAATACCGTTAAAAAATAGTACAATTATGAAAAAAAAGTGCTATCATTAATTGTAATAAATGTTCCACACAAGGTAAGGTGTTGGTGGTGGGCTAGTGTGTGGGAATCCTGTATTTTATGTGTGATTGCTCTTTAGAACCCACAACTTCTCTTATCTATCTATCTAATCTATCTATCTATCTTTCTATCTTTCTATCTGTCTATTAATATATATATATATAATTGCTAATTGCCTGAATTATGTGGATTATTTCTAAGAAAATATTAAAACATCTTACCTAGAATATTCCTATACCTCTCTCCTCATCCTTTAAACTGACTCTGCATTCCTCTCTCTCTCTAATTCTCTCTCTCATTCACTCAATCTCTCTCTTAAAATATATGGAATCCCAGACCTGAAGTCAGCAAAACCTGCTCTTAGCTCCAAATTCTGTTCTAAATATTTCATTCACCTTTAGTCTTAGTTGGAACTTTGATGAAACTTGAAACAATTTTCTTGCAGCCATTTCAAATGCACCTTTTTTTTTCATATCCGAACTAACTCAGGATAAAAGAATTAATCTCCTTGCTCTTCATTGCCATATCAAAACTATTTCTTCTTTTAGATCCTTAATATTTCCAGTTATTTTATAGCTATTTGTCTTTCTGAATTTACTTGTTGTTGTCATATACCATATCCTATTAGATAAGTGCCATCTAGTTTCTTCCCTGAAGTAATTAATTCTTCTTCCTTGTTTCATTTCCATCAGGTTGACAGGTTAGATATTCTGAAATGGTCTCTCCATAAAAAGAAATATAGAAATATTGAATAAAATAAATATTTTAAAAATCTTTATAAATACCTTGCTGAGTTCACAAAAGAAGCAGAGATAGTTCATTGGCCAAAAAAAGGATTGGAATCCAGAGTATTAAGCAGATACTGAAAGCCTGAAGGGATAGTCAGATTTTGAACCTGCAGAATTGGATTTTTAAGGAAGACCAATGTATGGAACTTTTAGAAATAAAACATATAAAGATAAAAGTTTACTGGATAAATACAAATGCAGGATGGATAGATAGATCTGAAGGGAGAATAATAAACAGCAAGAAAATTCTAAATAAACTATCCAGAATGCAACACAGGGAACATATATGCAGCACAACAAATGGAAAATATTAAAGGAAATTTGAGAAATGAAAGATATTTAAAACATAAAAATTATTGCCTAATAAAATATGGCATTCCTTAATGATAACTTGTGATTTAATTTCTGAGATATTTAAATGTGAAAAAAGTAAAGTGAAACTTAAAATTGGCAAAAATGATAACATGTATTACATAATGTAATATATAAAATAAGACAATATTTTAAGAAGCATGCAGACTTTTCAATGAATGGTGAAATATATGAATCATTAAATTCAGAACCACAATGAATTATCAGCAGAAATCCACAGCTCATTGGGACAATTAATGATTTCAATGATAAAGAAATCTGAAAAGTATCCAGAGAAAATAGATTCCTTACAAAGACAGGAAAATTAGGAACAGATACTCAACAGCTATAACTGAAACCAGAAGAGAGTTTTATTAATTTTCTTAACTCCTAAGAGAAAATAACTCTTAATATATAATTGTATACCTAAGAAAATTAATTTTCAAGGATGAGGAAGAAATTAAACACATTTTCAGACAAATCTCGATGCCATAATTTTAACTAAAGATGTAAATGACTTGTATGCAGAGAACTGCACAACACTGTTAAAGAAAATCAAAAGGAGACCTAAATAAATGGAAGGATATTCTCTTTTCATGGATAAGAAGACTAAACATCATTAAGATGTCTATACTACACAAACTGATTTAAATATTTAACATAATCCCAATAAAAATTACCACAGCATTTTTTACTGAATTGAGAATGCTAACTATGGAATTCATTTGCAAGGGCAAGGGCCCTTAGATAGCCAAAAATATATTGAAAAAGAAAAATGAAATCAGAGGAATCACATTTATACATCTATGTTCAAAACAGCATTATTCACAATGGTAAAATATTGAAACAAACCAAATGTCCATCAACTGATGAGAGGGTAAACAAAATGTGGTATATACACAGATACACAAAATAAGATTTAAACATGTCTTTGTGGGGTACATGATTCCTTCCCCAGCACTAAGACAGCAGATGGTTTTAGGCCTCTCAAGTTTTAGGGCATCTGTGATTTCTGGCAGTTACTGGGAATTGAGGTGAGGAGACTATATGAGTATGTCTGGAAATGGACTAAAGATTTCTTAGAAAGTGACCAATAATTGGTTGTAATTTCCTTTTTTTTCACCTAGATGCATGTTAACTCTTTTGAATGCTGTTGGTGTGATTTAATATTTCTTTTGTAAAACAGTGCTTCCAAACACCGTTCGGTATACCTAGTCCTCACAAGGACCCCACAGTCCTATAAGACTTGCCTCATGGCTCCATATTTAAATTCTTTTCTAATTTTCTCTATCTTTCTTACCACCATCTCTACCCTACCCTCCAAGACACACATAAAACAGGCTCACCATCTTCCTGCAGTTTATCAAACCTGGTAAGTTACTTCGAGTCTCAGAACCTTTATCTTTCCTGTTACTTCCAAAAACTTCTGTGCCCAGATGTTTTCATGTTTTCTCCCAAGTTGTGTTCAAATGTTTGTTTAAATCTCACTGTCTTAAAAAAGGACCACTAAATGAATAAACAACAACAACAACAAAGAAAAAAATAAATAAATAAAAAAGGACCACTAACAACCTTGCCTAAAATAATTTCCCAGATCATTCTCTATCCTCTTGTACTGTCGTTATTTTTATTCATTATACTTAATAACCATTAACATTATATTATATATTTGTTATTTTATTGTCTTTATGTAAAAATAGAATATAAGCTTTCTGATAATAGAGTCTTTATTTTGTGGCTTTGAATGCAGAATAGTGGCTAGGCAATAACTGGAAATGAATATTTTTGAATGAATGAAAGATGAATGGATCATTCAAAATTAGGAGTTAGTTTCCATTTGAAAGCAGTCATCTTAGAAGTACACTGCATATCACACCACCAAATAAAATACTGCTCTACTAAAAGTTAAAGTACAAAATAAACTTTAAACTCATTTATTGAAAAATGTAAAAGTAAATAGTTTTACGGATGTTAAATTTGTATGAGTACATTCTAAGCATACAGGAAATGGAATAAATCATTAAACACAATATTTTAATCAAAACACTTACAAAATTAGAGTAGCATAAAATATCAAAATTAAGAAAAAGTAGACATATATGTAGCACATATTACTTAAAAATGTCACTATTTGTCTCCATTCTAAACATAGAGCACATTTTAAATTTATAAGAAAAGGAAACACTTATCAGGAAAATGTGTAAAAGATAAAAACATTTCACAAATGTTTTATATATAGATAAACATGAAAAGTCATAATTATAATAGTAATCAGGAAGGACAAAATAAACAATGATGTACTTACAAAATTTTCAAAGGTGAAAAAGCAAATAAAATTCAAGACTTTTGCAGATGAAATTTGATGTTGTAGCACATTTTACAGAAGCTTTTGGAAATGCAATTAAATATTGTTTATTAAGATACTTGAAGGTTTTTGTATCCTTCCTCTAAGTTCTCTTTGGGAAAAATGCATTCAGAAAATTATTTCATATAAATATTTTTATTTAAGCACATTTTTAAATTCAGAAATTTGATCAAAATATAAATATATCATATTGACGGATGGTTGTAATTAACTTGATATAATGTTAAACTCAGGGGTGTGTTTCCAGTAGTATAAAAGCACTTTAGACATTTCAAACAGAAGGAATTTAATGTGGGAGAGTAGTAACAGAAGTGGTAAAATGTCTGGAAGAAAAGGCTAGAGAAGCATAGGAGAGGAGTGTAACAACCCAAAGACAGAAAGTTGTCGTGATGGGAGCCCAATGTATCCTTTTCTGGTGAGTTGATGTGGATGCCATGTCCCCTAGGCCAGCTTCTAGAACCCACCCACCCCCGCCATGCTGAATGCAGTCACCCAAATATCCTGTTTCCCATCTGAAACTGTCTTTGGGCTGATGGAATCAAAAGTCCCACATGGTCCCATTTGAGAAAAGCTGCATAGGCATTTGCCAAATTCCATCAAAAGAAGCAGTAAAAGCAGAAGCAGTTTGTTTCTTCAACCTGCCTTCCAGTGTCCCCCCAGTGCCTTCCACTCTCAGAGCTTTACAAGAAACTAGTTGGCAGAGGTCTGAGGAAATGCTGGCTGCAAGCTCAGATGTTGGTGGTACAGTGGAGACTGCAGCAGACCAGGTTGGACCTGACCCAGAAAATACACCTTCAGAAAAAAAATCATGAAAAACCATATGTTCAGATCCTTTTATCTCAGATGGGGAAATGATTACAATAGTCCTGAAACATACAAATAGAAAAAAGGTATTGTAGATTTTAGCAGCAAGTTCCATGAGGGTATGGAGTTGCTTCTTTCCTGTTCTCTCTTTTGTCCCAAGAGCGTGGGACGTGGCAGACACTTAATGAGTATTTGTGGTTTAAAGGGAAAGTACCAAAGAATGTTCTAGTTTGGATGATTACATTATAGCTAATTTTTAAACATTTGTATACAAATTTGCATTATTAAACTTTTTTATAAATAGTGTGTTAACACTTAAAGTAAAAAGAACACATTGAATTTAAGTGAAAAGTAGAACATAGATTATGAGTGATAGAAGAAAGAGAAATTCAGTAACTTAATGAAAAGGGATAAAGGAGAAGATATGAAGTAGGTGGCTCAGTTCTAGTCTTGACCAGATTCCTGATGAGCTATGTTAATTTTGAAGTGTTAATTGAATTTAGAGATTTAAATATTTAGCTGTGAAGCGTGAGAAGAAAATGAAAAGTATCTCACAAATATTCTTGAAAATTAAGTGAGATATTTGCATAAATGTGTGTATATATGTTTCTATGCATGCATGTATTTGTAAATATTTTGTAAAAGGAAAAAGTGCTGCACATAAATACATATTTTTCAGATAAGCTTTTATTGAAAATTGAGATTATTATTGATATTGGTTAAGATTCCAATAACAGAGTTTAACAATTAAAAAAGTTAAAGAAATAATTGAGATGAAAACCAGAAAAATGAAATGGAAATATTTATTAACTATTTAGCCATCTTAAATGCCTTCTGATTCCAAGTCCTGGAGGGAATTTATCAACTTAAAACTTTTATCTTCTCCCCTATTGGGCAAAGAGGAGAACAGATGATGTCACTTCCCTGCTTCTCCTTACACATTAACGGCAGCCAGACTCCATTTGTTCATCTGGATGAGGCTCACAGCCTCATGTGTGTTATTGACAATATCTCATTCATTTTTCCCTAGTATTTAACTTAAGGAGAAAAGAAAATGTGCTTCCTTCTTTGAATCTCTTTAAATAACAATTATTTACTGTCATATTAAGAATGGGTTTTTGATTTCCAATATTTTGGGATAAATGAATACATATTACTCTATATTTTTGGATAATGTGGTGATTTCACCAAGACTAAAATTTTGCAGAGGAGTGTTGATTCTATTTCAAGAAGAGATTTCTCTGATGTTTACATAGGAAATAATTGTCTGGATAGTATTTATCTTTACCTGACAGAACTGAAAATAGAAGTCTTAAGGCCTAAACTGAAGACTGCAGAGGTAAGTCTGTGTCCCTGGAAGAACTGAGTCAGTGTTACAGACTCTGTGCCCCAAACTTGGGCTGAAATGGAATTCCTACCTTTGACCAGAGACTATGAGAACTTGAATTTTCTAATCTGTAATATGAGAAGACAAGTAACTTTAAATACTTCAGAGATTTTTTGGGTACAGTAAAGGTGGTTAAAAAAATATAGGGAAAAACCAGAGGGGTAGCAAGCTCCAATTAAAGCTTTGATATTACTCTATTATTACTGCACTATTGATGAGCCCCTAAATTAAGTTCCCACTAAGCTGTTGACATTAAACTCAAGCAACTGGATTAGGAAGAAAGTGATCAGGGAGACCAGTTACTGGCTGTGGAACAGACACAGCACTCTGTCATCTGTCTGGTGTCCTGAGCTGACTGTTCAATAGGCTTGATGACAGTGACCTCAAACCAAATATTGCAGAGATTTCCCAGAACCTACCCACCTGCCTCCCTTTTGTGTGTGTGGGGATCTTCCTTCTAACTCATTTCACCATTCATTCTGCAAAGAGCTTTGAGGTCTTTAACAAAATCAATCACTGCAGCTATCCTGCTTCATTTCATATACAAATATAGATTAGATCAGCTCATATATTTTGCAGTTTATCAAACTCTTGAAATTTTGTAGAGTTCAGTTTCCATCTGCGAAATAGGGTGATATTTGATAGAAGGATTTTATTCTGTTTATGCATTATGTTACAAATAATGTGGATATACGTACCACAGCATCAAATTCATTTGAAATGTTGCCTAGTGCATCAGCACCCCAGAACATGGGACTGTTAATAAGTAATGAAAATTAATCTTTGAATTATTACAAGAGTATTAAGTAAAACTTATTTCCCCTAAAATTCATGCTGAAATATCCCTGCATCCTCATCATTTCTCAGAAAGGGGGGGGGGGGCTGCTATTTCCTTTCTGTTTTTAAGGACTGTTAAAGTTCAAAATTTAATACTTGGGAAATTGTAAAAGTGCACAGATTTACTCAGAAAATGTGGAAGAATCTATTACTGATTCTCTTCAGAAAGGTCAAAGTTTTTGGATCTATTGGTTTTTCCCATATACTTTGTACTCTATTCTATTCTACTTTAAATCATATATATATTCCCTGAATAGACCGACTGTGTCTTCATTCAATGTATTGAGGTTTACATTTGTCTTTGAATTATTGCCTGGGTTTGACAAAGTGACAGAAGATTGTAAGCAGCAAGAGAGAGCAGAAAAGCAGTGAAATGGAGTGACAGATATCTGTGTTGTTCACTTTCCCTCTATGAACCTCAGTTTTCAGGAAAAATTGATTGCGATGAGTAATAAAGCAAAACAACTAC